>WOXC01006890.1:0-87601 GCA_011680675.1 Gymnobelideus leadbeateri | reverse complement strand
TCATATTAAGGAAAGCTGTCCCTATATCTTAGATCCAGAGGATAAAGTAGACTCCACATGTATAACTGACATCATATTTCTGCTTGTCTCTCAGAAGGTAGGGGAGGAAGTAGGCAGGAATGAGATTATCCAGAACTCAAAATTGAAAAAGAAAATAATTCTGAAAATAAATAAATAAATAATAAATTAGAATGTTGAAGGAAAAAAGAAAACTGACCCTTCCATCATTTCTTACAGCATAGCAGTCTTCCGTTAGATTTATATGCAATTATTTGTTCAGCCATTCCCCCAATGGTGAGCATTCCCTTAGTTTCCAGCTTTTCACCACTACTATAAAATACAGAATTACAATAAATATATTTGTACATATTAGTCCTTTTCTCTCTCTCTTTTTTTTTTTTTTTTGATGTCTTTAGAGTACACACCCAGCAGTGGTGTAACTGGTCTACACGGTTTAACAGCTTTTTAGGCATAGTTGCAAAATGATCTCCAGAACAGCTGGATCAATTCACAGCTCCACCAACAACACATAAAGTGCAGGAACATGTAGTCTCATTCGGGGAAAATTTGTAGCATGCAAATAACATTTTGAGTCAATTATTTTAAGCTTTTCAACATTTAAATAGCTATAGTAGTGGGGTTTTTTAAATCTTAAAATATTAGAGATGAAAAAGACCTTAAGAGTCTTCAAATTCATTCCCTTCTTTCCAGGTATTACTACAGCTATTTTCACTCCTGAGAATCAACTGCTTATTTTAAAAATTCCCTTGAAGAGGAATCCTTATTCCTCAACTTCCCTTGAGAAAGAATTCCTGTTTCCTACAATCCTGATATGAAAATCTTCTTAATTCTATACTCCCAAGCCTATAACTATCCTCATTCAGTCCTACTTCTAGGTAGAAGGATATACCAGAGATTTCACTTTCAAACCTGAGACCTATAATTTGAAAGACAGAATAGCTATAGCTATTATTTCCACATTTGTTCTCTGCTAAGCAAGGTCAATATATCATTAATGATACCTGCAGCTGCTGTACAGGTGTAAGACCAATAAAACCAACACACAGGAGAGCTGCTAGCACAGGTTCTTTGATCTGCTTTCCGAAAGGAAAGGCAGCTTTAAAGAAGTTAACAATCTTACCTTAATTAAACAATGAAGACAGATAAGTAGAAAGAAGTGAGTATCCAAAAAGGAATCCAATAGACAGGGCTCCAACTGTCTAAACAGAGTAATAGATACATAATCACCAGACCGGGGAGCACCAACATCTGTGTTCACAAAGCCAGAGGCCTCTTAACAAAAGCTACGCAGAGTTTCATCAGGCCAAATCACAAAGACCTCAGGCTAACAATATTACCATGAGTGAGCCCCAAAGCAAAATCTTACCTCAGAATATATATACACTTTCAATTAATAGGCTCAGAAACTGAAGGCATCACAACATATGTGATTCAATGCCTAATTGTCTCAGTACCAAAAGGCGTGAAAGCCTTCCTGCAAGCAAGTCTTTCAGAACCAAACAAGGTTCCCCCTAGGCAAACTTCTCCCCAAAGGCAATATAAATCTCCCCGAAGATGGCCTCTATGTGACTTAGGATGTGTCAAAGATGTGAACTGGGCTGGAGTGCAAAGCAGCAAGACATCTGTGACTAAAATACCCATGTACCTTTAGACCTGGGAACACAGCCCCTGTTGCAAGGCAAAAAGGGAGCACATGTGGTTACACAGGCCTATTAACGGATGGGGAAGATCTTATATTCCATTAATCCTACAATAAAAAAAGCAGTATCTACTGGAGGTGATTAGTAAGAAAGGAATTTTAAAGCCAGAAATTATCCTTGAGATAATCTAGCCAAGATTCGTTTTACAAATGAGGCACAAAAAGATTGACTTGCACAGTCACACAAGTAGTGCCCATAATCACCAGGATTCAAATTCAAGTCCTCTGAAGATAAATTCAAAGGCTACTTTACAAAATGCCATCTAGGAGGGGGATCACCTCACTGCCAGAAAGAGTGTTTGATTTTATAAGACCACCAAAGAACCTTATCCAGCCAGCACGTCTTAAACAAAGACATGTAATCTTAATGTTTTCTAGATAGTCTTTTTGTCTCTGAAATTAAACAAATATTTACTAAGTCACTATCTATACTCAAAATGCTAAGAAGTATGGGACATACAAGGTAAGTATAATATACAATCTCTATTCAATCTAGGCAAGGACAGAGAGTGTACAAACATAAAATGGAATAATATTCAACACTATCCAACAAATTTATTGTGAGCCTACTATGTGTTGAGCACTCTGCTGGTGCTGGTATGATTGCTTTTTTTTTCTTTAATTCTACAATGATTTCTTCAGGTTTGAGAGAATTGAGAAGTCTGACCCAAGCCTTCAATGAACTATTTATTCTCAGAAGATAAGTTTCCCATTACACATCAAGAAATACAAATATTTAAACAGCAACCTAGTCTTCTGTTGCTTTCCAACCTGCTACCATATGCCTTGCCTTTTCAAGCTCACTGTTTAACATTAAAATAACAGCCTTGCACTCCTCAAATATCTCCACTGCTGTTCTTTAGGTCTGCCACTTGAAAAGCCTGTCAGCTGCTGTCACTTGGAGTCATCACCAATTTTCAGGATAATATTAGGAGTTATTGTTTACTGCTTATTTTATAGCATGGCTTTCCATTCAATCAACCTCCTCTCAGATGACACACTAGGCCATCAATACTGTAAGGTAACACTGTAGTTAAGAAAGTAAAATTAAAAGCAAATGAAGGGCAAGGGAGGAACAGCTTCAGGAATATTTATGAGAGAACTTGGATATAGCAGGTGGTAATTTATTGATGGGAAAAGAACAGAGTATTTAAAAAGAAAAGAAATCAAAAGAGAAAGAAATGATGTTGAAGGTTCTCAGAGCCTAAACGGCTTTGGACAAAAATAAGAAATAAACTCAGTGAGGTAAGGAATAGATTCTAAGACTAGAAAGACATGAAAGGCACAATAATAGCTTGTCATCTCACTCTACATAAATATCTGAGCTAGTGCTATATCCCAAATCAGAATTTTCCCAAATTATTATCTAACATCCAGTAGTCAAGGATGCCTTTTTCCTCCTTGAAGAATTAAAAAAAAAAAAAAACAACTTGTAATGGAAATTTAGGAACCTGTTTTCTAAGTAGAACTACTGAAATTGTCCTGATTAAAAACAATGGGAGGTGATAATGCAAAGGAGTACTACACAAGACGACCCTTTTAAATCTCTGAAGACATACTCAGTTCTGAAGAGAAGCTAAGATTGCCACCTCTCCTGCTTCCCAAAACTAGAAGCCTTTACTGGTTAGTGATAATGAAACAGAGCCAGTGGCAATCTCTACATCCTTCTGCTACTTCTAAATAGCATGTTATCGCTTACTGATCATTCACTCCATTCTGGTAAGTAAAGCATTAATAGAGAGTGAAAAATGGACAAAAGGCCCAGAAACCTGAAGTTACTTCTTTTTTTTCCTTTTTGGAGGGCAATTTGACGTTAAGTGACTTGCCCAAAGTCACACAGATAGTTTTGTGTTAAGTGTCTGAGCCCGGATTTGACACTGATCCTCCTGACTTTAGGGCTGGTGCTCTATTCACTGCACCACCTAGCCGCCCCTGAAGTTACTTAACAGTTTCTGACTTATACATTCCCTGAGAGGAACTATACAAATGATTGGTTAGGTACCCAGTTTACCTTCATAGTAAAGGGAATTCATAAATTTGGTTCTTTTTTTGATGAAAATTTTCTTTATAAACTTTACAAATATTAATTCATTTATTTTAAGTAACTCCATTTCCCAGAGAAAAAGCCTGAGTTACCAAGACAGGAAGTGGCTTAATCAAGGTTATCCAGTATTTTAAAAGCAGAAGTGGTAGTAAGATTAGATTTTCTTCTCATTCAAAGTTCCTTGCTCATTTCTACAGTATATCTATAAGCATGTAGACAATGTACTACATACAGTATTTAATAGTCATGATGTTTTCATTTGAAATTATGCTCTGTCACTACTCTCTAAAAAGAATTAGGGTAGGATGCATGCCACCCAATCTGTATAGTGGCCATGACCTCTGCAAAGAAATCACTCACACCAGATACTAGCTTCAGCTGGCCCAAACCAGAGAAGACCTAAGCTGGACAAAATGAAGGCCTTTTTCTGGGTCAATGAAGAGAATCAATTCGACTACTTACATAAAGTTTTCTGGATATTCACTCAGGGCCATGTCGATGATATTCAGAGCATCGTGGTAATGTTTCTGAGCTGATAATAACAATGCAAGGAGATGCAAAGAATTGGCATCATCCCCTTGAAGTTGAAGAGCTTGGCGAACATAGCCCAATGCTTCTGGTATCTGGTTGAAAATAAAACCAAAAAAGATTTTTAAACAATGAAGAATATATATGCACACTTATTTTAAGATTAAACATTTCTACATGGGATCCCATATGAACATTCAGGCTTAATATGCTCTATATTCAGATTCTGGGGAGAAAAAAAAGTGTTATATCAATTGGGATATCAACCACAAATCATAATGCAACCTGAGTGTTTTCAAGCAAGCATCAAAATCTTCAAAACAATAGAGTAACCAACAAAGTCAAGTGAAAGACTTAGTTTTTGTGTAAAACTGCCAATATCAGAACTTAAATTTCTCCCTGGATAAACACTATTTTTCTTTGTCATACACGTCAAACTGCTTATGATTATGTACAAACAGATATGGCTGAACTGGGGAACAGAACAAATAACCTTTAGTTTTTAGTGGAATTAAATTCCTTCAGCTAAACTATTTCTATTTCTCAAAGGCCTACTGAAATAAAAGAATTTCTTAAACTAATAGGATAGGGACTCAGCCTGAGATTTCATATAGGAAAAGCATGGATGAAAAATCTTCCTCAATAAAAGGTCAACATTTCCCAGGTGTGCTAGACAATTGCCTGGTGGACCAAGAAATTAAATGCCTTGCCCATGGTCACACAATTGGTATAGGTCAGAGCCAGGTCTTCCTGGCTAGGAGACCAGCATCCACCAGGACACAATGCCTCTCAACATAAAACCTATATAAACCAAACCAACTACAATAAAATCTTTCTAATCAGTAGAACGAACATTCGTTTCAATTGGGGAATATTTCTTCCTCTGACCAAGGTGTGTATTAATTGTAACAAATAGTGGGATTCATGGCATCTGAGAGACAGAAGAAACCTCAGAACTTGTCTAGACCAAACCACTTCATTTTACAGTGAAGAAACTGAGGCACAGAGTAAATTCATGGGTATGGTCACACCTCTGATGAGGATGCATAAAAATAAAGCTAGGATCTCCATCCCAATTCTCCATCCAGTGGTCTTTTGACCATATCGTGCCTCTTCTCATGTAAAATTTAAAAAGACTCTCTTTTCCAAAATAGCTCCTCATTTCACTCAACACAAGAAGAAACTTTACAATGACACTTAGGATACTGGCGTACCAGAATTCATGCCATCTAAGTCACAACCTCCTAAGTTTTAAAACATAGCTACTGTGTATGACTTGTGTGGGGATCTTCTTCCACTTAGGTAAAACACTCTTCAAAACCAGCCAAATACACACAGCAACAGAATGTATATATGCTCCATTTAGAGATACCTAAATTCCAAATGGATTCTACTGTAACTAAGAGAGAATTTTCATTTGAATTGCAAAATAGGATATCACAACTCTATCACAAATGCTTTCTTCTGTCTCTTCGCACTCTAATCCCATGGGTTGTTGGCAGCCACCCCTCAGCTCTCCTCCAAAGTCCCCAATAACTTCATTTCTTCATAGGATCTAAGACTTCCTCTCTTCTCTAATTCAATCAATTCTCTTACCCAAGAATGTCCTATTTGTTAGAGTTGGCACATAAGCTCTAGCTTCTAGGTCACAGAATTCAAATTTGAAAGAAGGAAATCTGAACCTTTACTGACTCTTACCCCCTGCTTCACTGATGCCAAAATGGAGCCCAGGAAGGGGAAGTAAGGTGCCCAATATTATACTATTGGTTACTAGACAAGCTGGAGGAAAAATCTGGGTCTCTAGAATCTCAGTCAAAGACTCTTTCAAACACCCCATACTCTCTATAAAACAATGTTCATTATAACAAGGAGACAAAATGCCCCAACTAATGTGGTCATCAGGAAAAGCTATCTATATAGGAATACTGCTAGGGAATGGATGTTGCTGCCACCACCAGAGCTGTGTGGGTGACTACTACAGTATCCTTCTGTCTACTTAGTCAAATATATTAACTAACCCCCAATAAGCTACTGAGCACTAAATAACGTGTAGTGGAATTCAAAGACAAAGGAGTTGCAAGTTTGCAATGACTTTTGGGAATTCTTAGGGTCACAGCTTTTGAGCTGAAAGAAATTTCAGAGACCATCATAATCCAATCAATTCACTTTACGGATAAGGAAGCAAAGTGCCAAAGGGACTGAGGAACATGCACGAGGTCATACAAAATTCCGCTTTCAAAGTCTTTAAGCTATTGAAAAAGACAGCAGAGACAGGTGCAGAGCAAACAAGTACAAGCAGGAGAAAATGACTGATAGCCACATTGACAAGACTGTGGAATGAAGGAAACTCAGAGTTTGCTGAAGGGAAAGGCTCTTAGAAAGAGTGAGCTTTCCTCATCTTAAAAATGACTGTGCTGGTACAGATGGCATCTGGAGTGCCTAGACCTAGGATTCTGCGGTGGTAATGGCCATAATATGCACTGTGGGGTCACAATCCACAATCCAAGAAGCACTGAAGGGATCACAAGTGGAAAAAGTTAATGAATCCCTGTCCTACATTAACCTATTCCACTTTTCCAACAACTCTAATTCTAAGAAAGTTTTTTCCTTTTAACAAGCTAAAATTTGCCTCTCCGTAACCTCCTCCCATTCACTCACTGCTCCTAGCTCTGCCCCACAGGGCCATTCAGAATTCCTTTTATAAATGATAGTCACTCCAATTTTTGAAGACCACTAACATGTCTTCTTATTTCCCTCCAGGTTAAAAGTTCTTTAAACTGATCTTCATTTCATACGTTACAGTTTCTGGTCCTAGCATCACTTAGAAGAGTGGTTTCCAATTCAAATAGAAACAGATCTCCAGAGGCTCCATTACTGACTAAGAAAAGCACAAATTAGAATTAACTATGTTATGGTATATTTTTTATTTATTTTGTTAAACATTTTCCATTTCCATTTTAATCTGGTTCCAGTCCTGTTAGAATTTTGTGGTCTACCCTAAAGTACAACAGTTTTGACAATCTGGATCACCCTATGATGGGCATAAGGGGTGCTCCCAGGGTGAAGTATATATAGAAGGGAATTGGGTCACTCTAATCCTCATGCTACTATTGCTGCCTTGAGCAATCCTGAAGCCCGAGGTGGCAAGGATTTAGATCATATAGCCTGGTCTCAGGGTGTGGCAAAGTCCTATAGCATATGGATTTAGTGAAAATGACTGTTTAATACCTATTGGTTTCAGTACATAGCACTTCCCAGCAGGCATCCTGACATGATGACTAGAGTGCTGCCTGTTGCTTCCTGAAAAGAGAGTAAGATTCTCAAGGATGACACACTACTAAGAAGTTCAGCTAGCCTTGGGAAGGGGGAAGGAGGTGTGAGGGGGAGATAATTCCTTTCAAAATCATTCAACACACTGATGACAATTACCTCACAGCTCTCAGGTCACTCTCCTTCCCCAAGGACTTCAGTTCACAGAAATCCTCTGAATCTCACCCTCCCTTTAAACTTGGAGACTTCAACCAACAAGATGATGCCACCACCAATACCCTTAGGGACATCACTCCAGAGCTTCCTCTTCTCCCCCATTCCACATTTCAAAGCACCCCAGAATCATCCCCAAAGCCACCCTTCAATGTGTGCCTTTGATACCCTCTCCTCTGAGAGCGTAAGTCTTTGATCCCTCTTTCCTTCACAACTTTGCCCCTCTCCTTATCTCCTAGATCTCTGTCCTTCCTCACAGTGGCCTTTTCCAGCTCTGGATCTCTGTAGCACCTGACACTGCTGAACAAGGTCTCTCCTCTGTCTATGACACTGTCCTGGGGGTTTTTCTCCTGCAGACAAGAAGGACCCTTCTCAATCTCCCCTGCAAGATGGTCGTTTATGTACCTTCTCCAGCATGGGGGTGTATACAAGGGTGCTCTCCTGGAGGCATCTTTTCCCACTAACTCCTCCTTCACCCATCTTTCATGAAGAGATGGCCCAGACTCTTCTCCATACACCCTTGTTCCTATTCCATCCCATCTTCTTCAGCATATTGACTCCATCATCATCCCCACTCCCCTTCAATCGTCAGTCTCTCCCTACCTACTGACTCTTTCTTTACTGCCCACAAAACCCCCAATGGCCCCGACCGTCCTGTATCTCCCCTCCTCCTTCTAGCTAAATCCCTCTGACACTGAATGCCTCCACCTCCTCTCCTCCCACTATCTTCTAAAACCCCTGCAATCCTGCTTTTGACCTTGTCATTCAAATGAAGCTTCTCTCTCCAAAGTGACCGATTATCTCATAACTGCCATCCCTAATGGCCTTTTCTCGATCTCTCTCCTGATGTTGCTCTCCTGGTTCTCTTCCTCCCTGCCACACCAGCTCTCTCTCAGTCTCACTCCCTATCTCTTCAGGCAGGTCATGCCCATTAGTGGTGGGCATAAATCTCCATCCCTGGCCCCTCTCTTCACTCTGTACGGCTTCACTTGGTGATCTCATCAGCTCTCACAGATTTAATTATTTCTATGCAGATGACCTTCAGATATACACACAAACACAAATCTATGCACATATACAAATACACATATTTTGTACATATAGATATGTGTGTATGTAGGCAGATATATCTCCACCTCTAATCTCTACCTAGAGGCCAAGTCTTACATCACCAACTACCTTTTAAACATCTCAATCTGGATGTCCTATTGACATCTCAAACTCAACATGTACCAAACTGGCCTCATTATATTTCCCTGCAAACTCTCCCTTTTGATCTAGTTCCCTATTTCTCCCCAACTTTCCTGTTCCTGTTGAGGGCACCACCACTCTCCTAGTCACCCATGCTGACAATCTAGGTATCATCCTCAGCCTCTCATTTATACTCACCCTATTTATCCAATTTCCTATCAAGTCTTGTCTTTTCTACCTTTACAACATCTCTCCCACCAAGCCCCAAGTCCCCATTCACACTGCCCTGGCCCTGCTGTAGGCCCGCACTACCTAAAGCCTTGCACACAGTCTCCCTGCCTCAACTCTTTCCCTATGCCAATCCACCCTCTCTGCTCAGTGGTCAAAGTGATTTTCCTAGTGCACAGGACTGACCATGTCACTTTTCTACTAATAAGCTACAGTAACTCCAAAATCAAATATTAAACAATCTGTTTGGCATTTAAAACCTATTATAACCTGGCCCCTTCCTGGTCCACCTTTCCAATCTTCTTACACCTTTATTCCCTTCCACTGACTCCACAATCTAGGCACACACATATACTGGACTATTCATTTGCTGTTCCTTAAACATGGGCAGCTATCTTCTCACTCTGTGTCTTCTCAATGGTTGTCCATCACATCTGAAATGCTTTCTTTTCAACCTCTACCTCCCAGCTTCCAAGTCCCACTTTTTTGTTTTTGTTTTTTGGAGAGGGGAAGGCAGAGCAATTGGGGTTAAGTGACTTGCTCAAGGTCACATGGCTAGTAAGTGTTAAGTGTCTGAGGCCATATTTGAACTCAGGTCCTCCTGACACCAGAGCTGGTGCTCTATTCACTAAAACACCTCGCTGCCCCAAAGTCCCACATTCTACAGAAGGCCTTTCCCAGTGCTACCCACCTCAACTCCAAGCACTACTAGAACCTTGCCTCTGACTTTACCTTCCATTTACACCATATGGATGACCGAATGATTGATTAGAAAGGTTAAAGTTCCAATTACACTTCAAATACATGAAAGCTCAGTTACTGTGCCAAACTGAAAAACTGAAGGAATTACTATCCCAGCAAACAATGCTATATAAACTTACCTGTCTGGATATGGCCAGCTGCAAAGCCAGATAAAAAGCTGCTAGGTGGTCTGTAGGTGACAAACTGTGGGCCCTGAAAAAGTTCAAATTATTTACAATTATTAGTACACATGAAAGATGTTTTCTTTTCTTAACAAGTGTGTAAGTTTACTTAATCATCTTTTGCTGTACCACTAAGAATTTGAATTTTTATCTTGATTCCACCAGTGATCATCACAATTTCTCTCTCACCATCAGAAATATACATGTGTGCAAAACAGAAGTGTGTCTTCAGTTGGGCAGCCTCTGACAAAAAGTCACACTCTATTTCAATTGGTGATTTCATCAGCTCCCATGGATTCAGCTATCACCTCTATGCAAATGATTCTCAGATCTATTTATGCAGCTGTAACTTTTCTTCTGACCTCCAGTCTCACATCTCCAATTGCATTTTAGACCTAACTGTATGTCCCACAGACCTCTTCAATACAACGTTTCTAAAGCTGAATTAATTCTCCTCTACCCCACCTCCCACCCAATTCTCTTCCCTTGCTACTTACCCGAGGACACTGAGGGCACCCATCATCCTCCCTGTCACCTAGGCCCACAACTCAGCTGTCATCCTTAATTTCTCATTCTCTATCACCTCCCCCATTCCCCTAACTGTACTACTGACTCCACCTTCAAAACATCTCTCATATAAACCCGTTTCTTTGCTCTAACCCTGCCACATCTACAGGCCATCCTCACCTCACGTCTGGGCTATTCCAGCAGCCTTTTGACTTGTCTCACTGGATTAAATTTCTTCCCACCGCAGTTCATAGTGTGCTCAGCTATCAAAGTGCTCTCCTTCAAGGGCTTGTCTAACCATGTCATCCTACTGCTCCAATAAATCCCAGTGACTCCCTACTGCCTCCAAGAGCGACAATGAAATCCTGTTTGGCTTTTAAGGCATTTGTAACCTGGCACCTTTTTCTTTTACAGTTTTCATCCTCCTTACTCCCTTCCACATGCTCCTGACATGTTCCACTGGCCATGCCCCAAGCCTAGAATTCTCTCCCTCCTCATCTTTGCCTCCTGGATTCCTTGGCATCTTTCAAGTTTCCTATAAAACCCCACCTATGAAAGAAGCCTTTCAGGGGGCAGAGCCAAGATGGCAGAGTGGAAACAGGATTTCCTCCCAGCTCTGGCTCCCACCTCCCCAAATTCATGTAAAAAATGACTCTAAACAAACTTTGGAGCTACTGAACCCACAAAATGACACAGAGAAGCTAACCTCCCGCTGAGGACAGCCCAGCAGGCCAGCAGCAAGCAGCCAGCTCTGGGAGCCAACACCAGCCACACTTGAGCCAGAGGTCTTAGCCCCAGGGAGGCCTGACTGGCCACTGAATGGACAGACTTCAGATCATCAGCAGCTGTGGAGGTTTCCAGAATTATCAACCCATAGATGCCAAGGACAAAGTAAGAGGTCAATGCAGTGTGGATTTTGGGACCTGGGAATTCAGAGTGCAATCACGCCTTTTCCCCCAGGGCAAGAAGCAGAGCAGGCCATGCAGTTGCCTCCACATGGCAGCTTCAGAGCTCCTGGTCTGCAGATTATAGGGGGCCTAGCAACCAGTCTGAGGGTTAATGGGTTAATCCTCTTGCTTTAACCTGCTTGGATCTGGATTGCTGTCTAGGGCGAAGGTCCTGGGGTGTGTGAGCAACCTGCCAGAGAGTGTGGAGGCCTCAGAGAAGGCACCCAATTAATACCTCCGGCAGCTTAGAAAACCCCAGTGTTTGGGATAAAGCTCCTGTTTCTGGTAGCAGAGTTGTGGTAAAAAGCAGTTGTGGCAAAAAGCCCCAAAGTCAAGTAATTGGGTGGAAACATAAGCAGGCAAAGGAAGCAAAGCAAACAGAGGAATCCAACATTAAACTCCTATTTTGGGGACAAAAAGGATCAAAGCATAAAACAGGAGGAAAACAGTGTAGTCAGAGCTCCCGCACCAAAAGCTTCCAAGAAAAATACGAGCTGGTTACAGGCCACAGAGAAGCTTAAAAAGGATTCTGAAAATTGGGAAGAGAAATGAGGACAATGCAAGAAAATTATGAAATGAGAGTCAACAACTTGACTGAAGAAAATAACACCTTAAAAAATAGACTAACTCAAATGGCAAAAGAGGCTCAAAAAGGCAATGCGGAGAAGAATGCCTTAAAAAGCTGAATTTGCCAGATGGAAAAAGAATCTAAAAAGCTCACTGAAGAGAATCATTCTTTCAGAATTAGACTGGAGCAAATGAAGCTTAGTGACTTTATGAGAAATCAAGATACTATTAAACAGATCTAAACAAATGAAAGAATAGAAGGCAATGTGAAATATCTCATTGGAAAAACCACTGACCTAGAAAATAGATCCAGGAGAGAGAATTTTTAAATTATTGGACTACCTGAAAGCCATGGTCAAAAAAAAAGAACCTAGAAATCATCCTTCAAGAAATTCTTAAGGAAAATTGCCCTGATGTTTTAGAACCAGAAGGCAAAATAGAGATTAAAAGAATCCACCAATCACCTCCTGGAAAAGATCCCAAAAAGAAAACTCCTAGGAATATTATAGCCAGGTTCCAGAATTCCCAGATCAAGGAGAAAATATTATAACCAGCCAGGAAGGAACAATTTGAATACTGTGGAAATACAATCAGGATAACACAGGATCTGGCAGCTTCTACACTGAGGGATCAAAGGGCTTGGAATACAACATTCCAGAGGTCAAAGGAGTTGGGATTAAAACCAAGAATCACCTACCCAGAGCAAAACTGAGTATCATGTTTCAGGGGAAAATGTGGTCATTCAGTGGAATAGAGGACTTTCAAGCATTCTTGATTAAAAAACCAGAGTTGAACAGAAAATTTGACATTCAGATACAAGAAGCAAGAGAAGCTTGAGAAGGTAAACAAGGAAAAGAAATCATAAGGAACTTATCAAAGTTGAACTATTTATATTCCTACATGGAAAAATGATAATTTTAATTTATGAAACTTTTCTCAGTATGCGAATAGCTGAAGGGAATAGAAATGTATATGTGTGTATGTATGTATGTATATATATGTGTATATATGTATGTATGTATGTGTATATGTATACAAACATATATATGTCTATATAGGAGGGTATATGGGCATATGAATATATGTGTGAGTGTGTGTATATATATGTCTACAGATATACATAGAGGGCACAGGACCAACTGAATAGAAAGAGATGATACTTAAAAGGTGAAATTAAGAGGTGAGAGAGGAATATAATGAGAGGAGATGGGGAGACACAGAATGGGGTAAATTATCTCATATAGAAAAGGCAAGAGAAAACTGTTACAATGGAGGGGAAGAACAGGAAGGCAAAAGGGAATGAATCAACCTTATTCTCATTGAATTTGGCTCAGGGAGGGAATGACATACACACTAAATAGGGTATCTTACCCTACAGGAGAGAAGAGGGGAAAGGGATGAGAGGGGGGATGACAGAAGGAAGGGTAGGCTTTGGTGGGGAAGGCAAGTTAGAAAGCACCCACTTTTGAAAAGGAAAAGGATCAAAGTAGAGAACAGAACAAGTGCAGGGTGGGATAGGATAGAGGGAAATACAGTCAGTCTTCCACAATATATCCACTATGGAAATGTTTTGTGTAGCTACTCATATACAACCTATACTAAATTGCTTATCTTCCCAGTGAAGGTGGATGACAAGAGAGGAAGGGAAAGAATCTGGAATCCAAAGTTTTAAAATCAAATGTTTAAAAATATATGTACATGTTATTATTAATATTTTACATGTAACTGGGAAATACAGGCACTGGGGCATAGAGACCCACTGTGTCCTACTGAAAAGTTGAAGGGGGAATTGGGGAAGATATGGGAGAGATCAGGTTGGGGGAGGGGATATTCAGTGGGAATGCTGTTTTAGGGTGGGGGGTAGGGAAAACTGGGGAGAACAATTGTAACTCAAAATCTTGTAGAAATGAATGATGTAAACTAAAATATAAAAAAGAGAGGGAAAAAAAGAAAGAAGCCTTTCCTGGTCCCCCATGATGCTAGCACCTTCCCTGGAAGGTAATCTCCCAATTATACATTATATTTCACTCAGCCATTTGCACGCTGTCTCCTTCATTAGATTGGGAGCTCCTGGAGGGCAAGGACTGTCTTTTGCCTTTTCTTTTTCCTATCCTCAGAGCTTAGTACAGTGTCTGGCATGTAGTGAGCCCTTTAAAAAGACCTAACTATTTGGCTGACTTGGCTTGAGCTCACAGTCACAGAAGGAAGCTGAGGGAATAAGCATTTACTAAGTGCCGATGAGGTCTCAGGCACTGGCTCAGGACTTTTCACACAGTATTCCATTGGATCCTCACAATAACCCTAAAAGATAGGTGATGTTACCTATCTCCATTTTACAGCTGAGGGAACGGAGACAGACAGAGGTTGTGGCCTGCCCAAGGCTACAGATTCAGTCAGCGTCTGAGGCTAGAGCTGAACTCAGCTCTTCCTAACTCCAGGTTCAGTGCTTCATCTAGATGCCACGGGGTGGGGTGGGGGGTATGTGTGTGAAAAGGCTCTGAGCAGAAAGACTCAGGTTAAGTCAAATGGAATAGGGTCAATTAATTCAACATTTTACCTCTGAGAGAGGCTTACTGATCCCCAAGTTCTTCTCAGGGTACAAGAACTAGATCTTTAAAATGTTCAGGTCGTGTGCTGGATTAGCTCTATTAGGTTAATCTAGATCTCCATCCTGATGTTCTAGATCAAAATGTCTGAGATTTATAGAAGCCTCACGGTAATTAAAAGCTCAATTTTATTTATCAAGTGAGGTTTTTGTTTCTGATGAAATACCAAACTGGAGGGGGTAGGAGGAGGGAGAGAGACTGTCTCATTAAGATAAATCTAGTTGACTAGTTTTTGGCCTTCAAGTTATGGTTCTTAGAACTCTTTAGTGTAACCAATGATTAATTTTATTAAGTGGCTTATAACACTGAAGGAGAAAAGTGTTGCACTTAATTAACTGAAAACAAAGCTTGACAGCGTGAAGATATGATTCTTTTGCTACTGGATAGTTAAACATGCAAAACAAATTTTTACTTTCTTTTTTTAAAGGTATTTTATTGCATATAAACTAAAACCACACTTCCATATTCTTCCATTGAGAACTGTGATAAAAGGCAGAACAGTGCTACTAGTAAAGTACACATTCAAGACTAAAAGAAAACCCAAGCCATTATTTATTTTATGATGTCAGAGCTGCAAGTGTAGGATACACTTACACAGAAGACCCCATTAGTTCAAAAGTTACAAATTTTTTTTAATGTTATTAGACCACATCTATCAAGTAAGGAACTTGTTTAGGATAATGAGAATAGTCTCATTTTTTTTTTCTTGTGGATAAAACAATTAATATTGAATGCCTAGCTAGGTGATGCAAGGAATAGAGCATTAGGCTTCAGTCAGGAAGATCTGAGTTCAACTATTACCTCAGACTTTCTAGCTAGGCCTCTGGGTAAGTCACTGAAACGGTTTACCTCAGTTTCTTCATCTGTAAAAAGTGGGGATGATAAATAATACAGACCTCCAGGAGTTGTTGTGAGGAGATAATAATTATAAAAGCTACAGCACAGTGCCTGGCATAATGTATATTGCTGTTTAGTCATTTTCAGTCATGTCCAAGTCTGTGACACCATTTTGGGTTTTCTTGGCAAAGATACTAGAATCATTTGCCATTTCCTTCTCCAGATCATCTTACAGATGAGGAAAGTACAAACAGTGTTAAGTGACTTGCCCAGGGTTACAGAGTGGATTTGAACTCAGGCCCTCCTGACTCCAGGCCCAGCATTCTATCTACCACACCACCAAGCTGCGTGTAGTACGTAATATATAAATGTTAGCTATTAATAACTTGCTGGTGGGTCTGCCTGCCTCAAGTTTCTCCCCAAACCAACACATCCTCCATCCAGTCACTAAAGTGATTTTTCTAAACAGAGGTTAAATCACTTTACACACCACCACCACCACCATCACCAACCCCTGCCCCCAGTAAACTCCAATGTCTCCCTATTACCTCCAGGATTAAATACAGAATCCTCTGCTTGGCATTCAAAGCCCTTCATAACCTAGCCCCCCCTACCCTTCTAGTCTTCTGAAGCCTTACTTCCTGACATGTACTCCTCAATCCAATGACACCAGCCTCCCTGACATTCCATGAACAAGATGGTCCATTTCTATACTAGCCATTTTTTTCTGACTCTCTCCCATGCCTAGAACACTCTCCTCCTCATTGCCACCTACTGCCTTCCTTGGCTTCCTTTTAAGTCCCAACTAAAAAAGTCCTTGTCAAATACTTCTTATTTCTAGTGCCTTATCTTTCTATTAGCCTGCCTCTAGCTTATTTTTTAACATTTGTTTGTTGTTTCCCCCATTAGATTGTAAGCTCCTTGAGGGCAGGAACTGTCTTTTGCCTCTTTGTGCCCCTAGCCCCGAGCACACAGTATGTACTTAAAAAATGTTTCCTGATTAGCTCTTCCCTTCACTGAGCTTTCTTGATGACAAATAATGACGCCATCTTGTACTTGTGTAGTGTTTTGTGGTTTGCAGCAGTTTCACTGAAGTAAGTTATCTCTCTTGTTCTCACAATAAGCCTATGGGATAGGACAGGCATTATAAATCTATTTTACAGATAAGGAAAATAGGCTCAGAGTCTCTCCAAAATCACATAGTTAATAAGTGGTGTTGGTAGAACTTGTCTGCCTCCAATTTCTTTTTCTTTTCCTGGCTGGCTTTAATTTCAGTGCTGTCTCACTGCATAATGCTAAATCTTTACTAAATCATTAGCACAATCATACGCTAATAGTAAAAAGGGCACAATTCTTGTTCTTGTCCAAATTCTAGTTTTGTCACTAGATGACCCTGGGCAATTCACTTCACTTCCCTTTGCTTTAGTTTCTTTATAAAATGGGGTTTTATAAAATAATGCCTGTCCTAAAAAAAAATAAATAAATTCTGGAAGAAAAAATAACAATGCCTGTCCTAACTGCTTCACAAGGGTCTTGTGATCACAGTATCTTGTTAAATTTAGAGCAGCATAGAAATGTCATTATGATTACTACTCCAAGAAACAAATCTTTGTTTGGTTTTATTTACCTGAGGTTACCATTTTTCATATAATCCTACGAGAGTGCTTTTTTACTTTGTGTAATGCCCATCACTCAGGTTTGTTCTTTTGTCTATTGGCCAGTCAAGATTTTGTATGCCATTAGAATTTTATTCTTCACTGTCCACAAAAAGTGCAAGCAGGAATGCACTGATTTGTATTTCTCTCTCCTCCTCTGGCACAACTCCCCCACTCTACCTCACATACACTGGTAAGGAAACTGAAATAAGGAATGAATTATTCATAATTATTGTATTAATTAACAATAAATAAAATAATAATTAAGAATGAAAGCATCATTTCCCTATCTTACCTTCTTTTACTATTAATAAAACCTAACATCTACAAATTTCAGAAAAAATTCCTCAGGGGCTATAATATCCTTAGCTGGGTCCACAAATTTTGAACAAGTAAGGTCATGACTTATTTATAAGTCATAACAATAACCATCTTTACCCACTACCAAGTAAAATGTTCAGAAATTATCCTATGAAGTAAGTGTGTGGGGGCAAAAGGAAATCAGGCCTCAAAGTCATGCCCTGAATTCATCAGATGCCTGCAAACATCCCACCTATAATTAGGGCCTCTGTCCTAGGCATGGCTTGTTTTGTCAAACAACAAAAGTGTTTAAGAAACTAGCGTTTATGTAAAATAGGGAACTTGTATCTAAAGAATCTTAAATAGGGTTATTAATCAATCTGAATTTATCTCCAAAAAGCACCCACCAAGCAAGCACATTTCAAGCTTTTATTTCACTTGATTTTGCTAATGAAACAAATTACTCCCTTTAATCTATTCTTCTCCCCCCTTTGCTCCCCTCACCTAAAAAGGGAAAAATATTAGAAATGCCAAAGCAAACTGCTCTTTTTGTATACACTCTGGAAAACCTTTATGTATGTACCTAACTGCCTCAAAAATCAAGACCGTGGTAAAAAGGACCATTTCAAATGGTTCTAAGTAGTCTATTAAACAAAAATTATTATGTAATGCTGTAATCTAGGTATAAAGACATAAATTTACTTTAAAGCTATAAGCATTCATTAAAGGAAGAAATAAAGGAATATAAACTAGCTTTACAATTTCTGCTCACTCACCAGCAATTTAAGCTAGATAAGCAAGCACTTCATGTTTTTTTAGACAGTTTTAACAACCATTATGTCACCTGTCCCTTCCAATTACCTATTCTACATGGTAGGTAAAGTATTGCTGTTTTTGCAGGTGAGGAAACTAGGGCTTACCGAGATTGTTAAAATATTAAAATTCAGCCATACTGATTACTATAAACATATTTAATTATATTTAATAGCTAATAAATATATTAATAACTATAAAATATTAAAATATAGCCAAAGAGAATATACAATTCACAAAGTAACCTTCCCATACCAGTGTAATTAAATCTTCCTTAACTCTTAACTTCATCCCATACTTTTGATTCATGTCAATTCAATTGATAAGGGACTATTCTAAGTCCTGAAGAAAGCAAGACCAAAAAAAAGACACAATGTCTGGTTCAGGAAGTTTCTATTCTCCTACTGGGGATCCACATGATTATACAAGGCATGGTATGATGGGGGTAAGGAAGAGATCAAAACAAAATGCTCGAGGAAAAAAAATCAAGAATAGGAAACACCCAAACCCTTCAATGTTACAGAGGACAAAACCAAGCTTCAGGGAAACCAAGTGAACAATTTGCCAAGGTCAGACAGCAAGTAGGTCAGTTACTATCACCGTTTCCTGCACTCCAGGCTGAGGGACACCTACGGAAGCTTACTGTCTACAGGTAGGTTTAAATAATGTAACTGTAAATATAGTCAAAGTGACAGAAACAAAACTGTAACAATATTGTGGTACAGCAGCTAGACTACAGCAGACATCTGTAATTTACTTAATATACAAAGAACGGCCACATGATTTTTTCATAGATGTCAGTAATAGCCTGAAAACATTTATTTAAGTTATTTAAAACAAAAACCTGTCTCCAGGTTTAAAAAAAAAGAAAAAATATTTTAGAAAGGCTGTTATCAAAGCATAATTCCTTAAATCCTTGGCTTGGTAATGACAAATGTCTTTAATAAAAGGATCATCACCTTGTATTCCCACATACATGTCTCTGTGGAGAGCCAAAAGTTTAATAATAAAATGCACCCAAATGAATAAACAGATTAAGAATATGGATTCACTTGGCAACAAATGAGGAAGCAATTTTTAATACAATATGTTCTGTACTGTAGAAGACTCCCAGAGGTAAAAGCACTGTTTATATAATCTTTATAAATATCTCTTCTTTTTTATACTTATAATAAGGTCTTTTCCCTCCATTATGTACAGCAGAATGGAAAGATTTACACCCACTCACCTCTGAAAAGCAAGAAGCGCCTTTCTCTGTAAGACCTCTTGCATCCCTCGCAAAGAAGCTGAGAAAAGGATTTAGTCAGTCAGTGTGGTATGTAAAGGCAGAAAATTGATATTATACACACAAAATCAATCACAAAAAAACATATATGTCAACCCACATTTACTGAATGACCTACAAGGTGTGCTAGGAACTGTAGGGGACAAAAAAAAGAATTTCCTACCCTGCCTCTGAAGGCTTACAATCTACTTAGGGAGATATGTTCTATATCTATAAGTCAACGATAGCACAATTCTGAGGCTTACAATAATACTGTGACAGGCTGACAGTCAGTTCCAGAAGCACATGGATAAGTTCTACTTCCAAAGGGAAAGGCTAGTAACTCAAGAGGGGTACCAATCTATCTTCCCTACTACATACAAACAGTTTGATTGGTTAAAGGATGGTGATATTGAGGACAAGGTCACTAGTTCTGTATTGACCAAATAAATTAAACTCTGTTTCCTGGCCAAGAACAGTACCTCTAATATGCACTTAATTCCCTTAATTAGGAGTCTGTGAATAGATCACTATAAACTCACCATGACTACTAAAAGGAAAAAAAAAACTTAGAAATGTATCTCCCACTCATAATGGGTCAATAGTTTCATGAAGAAATAACAAACTGATTAACAGTACGGGACTGGGAATGGATGTTTCACCACAAAGCAATGAGAGGAATTCCCATCAGAACAAATTTAGAGCAAGGACTGAAGAAATTCTTTAGGTATCAATCCAAACCCCACTGACTAAATACCCACAGGAAGAGGCAGAAGTAGTATGATGCAAGCAGCTTTAAAATATATATAATCACTCCTATGCTGAGTTCCCCATTTCATTTAGAGTCATAGAGTTTTAGAGCTGCAAAAGATCCTGTGGTCCACTGAGTTCAATTCCCTGTGAGGTAGATAGGACTGGGATTAACATTGCCATTTACAGGGTGAATAAGGGGCTATGGGACTAGAAGCTTGGCCTTCTGTCCACTGCTCCCTCTCTACACCATCAGGCTACTTTCTCTAATAATGCAGACAGTTAAATCCACTGAAACTATGTGTTCTGTAATACAAAAAGACAAAAATCTAATTTATCAACGACAAAATCCACAGGATATGTCATTTTGTAGAAGACAAATAATGGAAGGATTGAGAATAATTCTTAGAATAACCAAAGTAAGCATTCCAAAGAAGAGTTCTCTTACAAGCACATAATAAAACCAATAACATTTAAAACCCACCTTAGCTATAATGAACACACCAAGTTTTCAGGATTTAATTTGAGACTTGTTCCTCAGTTACAGCTAATTCAAATGTCTATATCTGCTTGTTTCCAAAGACTATACAGTTTTGGTTTTCTACTTTTACAGGCATAGTTAAACTTATGTGACAAAAAAAAAAAAAGTTTTCTACTTTTACAGGCATAGTTAAACTTATGGTGAAGAGGGAGGGTGATCATTGTTTAGACATAGGAATTTTACTGAAGGAAGTGAGACAGTGTTTTAAATCACCATCTTTGAAGCATGACAACCCTTTCCATAGAGAAACCACCAAACTTTTATCTATGTGTGAGAAGGTGGGTTGAATGTGGTCCCTAGCCAGGCCCATGCCTACAAACTCAAATGCACCCAAACCCATTTGCAATGATTGTGATGAGAATAAAGGAGTCTATGAAGATGCAACCCAAGCATCCTACCCTTATTTTATGTGAGAAGTCTTTCTTTCCTGGCTTATGGAATCATCTTCTCAAAGACAGCAACATAGGTTGCAGGAGAATAATTAATAAATACTCCATTCCTGCCCCCATGTAATCTTACCATCAGTGGCCTGCAGACTGTAAGTAAGTCCCAAAGCCAAGTAACCTTTGGCTTTGAACTCTGATGTTTTCTCTCCCATGTCAACAACATTTTTGGCAAAATTTTCGGCTTCTTCCAACTGAAAAAGAAGACAGGTTTAAAGATACACATAATTTATCCTACTTCCTGTAAGGAGGTGGCTTCCATGAAAATATATGGTTCAAAGAGGAAACTCGTTAGGTTACATTAAAAAAATACCGAGAGGAAGCTCCCAATTCTGAGGTCACAGCGTGGTCTCTTCTGGGCCACAGCTACAAACGACGCTGACTTTGTCGTCTCTTTTTCTTCTCTAGCAATTAATGCTCTTCTTGTGTCTCTCTAACACTCTAAGAGTCCTCACTGGGTCTCATTCATGTCTCATTCTATGGCTCTCATCTCCAACATTCTCTCAAAAAGTTTATCTACATTCCCAAATGATGCATTATTCATAGTTCCAAAGAATGAACACTATTGGCATGTTTTTAGGGCTTTTTCTTTGCTTAGTTTAGTAGCAAATACGTGGATTTTCTTTTATCATGTTAAAGATTATTAAATAGGGGCGGCTAGGTGGCGCAGTGAGTAGAGTGTCGGCCCTGGAGTCAGAAGGACCCGAGTTCGGATCCAGCCTCAGACACTTAATGCACACACAAACAAAAACCTAGCCAAGTGACCTTGGGCAAGTTACTTAACCCCAATTGCCCTCCAAAAAGAAAAAAAAAAGATTATTAAATAGTACTCCTATGTCTTTATTTATGCATTCATTCAAAAGACATTAAGTACCTACTATATATACCATTTTAGACAACAGAGGAGATACATACATATATATATACATATATATATAAAGATGAAATCACTGCCTTCAAGGCATTTATAATCTAATAGAGGTAATAAGATACGTACACAGAATAATAAAATAAAAATTCAAATAGGCTAAATACACAAGAATTCAAGGTGCTTTTTTTAATTAGAAAAAAAAAACGACAACATTCATAGAAGGTAGTACAACAGTTCCTCCTGGAAACCTGAATTTTCATCTTCAAACTGAGCCTAAAACACAAAAATTAATTTAAGTTGATTCCCTTTCTTCACTTGTTCTGTATTGGAACCACCCATATACAACATTACTTGGGCAGGTAAAGATAGGTTGTGCAGATCAAAATCTTTTATCTTCAGAAATTAACACAACCTTCTGGAACTCATGATTTTCTAGTGGAATGCTCTGTCTTTGAAAATATGATCTTTTTCTACTTCTAGTCAGTCAGAACTTAAATAGCTCAAAGATTAATTTTCCATTATGTCTTTCTTTCCATTTCTAAACCTAGATATACTGAAAAATCAATAGAAGTTAACAATGTGGCAAAATGTCCTTTCGAGCAAATTGTTCTTACTAATGATCTCGGAGATGAAAAAAAATTAATCAACCAAATATGAACCTGACATCTTTGTATCATTAGGAGCCTCAACAATTAGCACATGAGCTTTCTGTCTCTATTTAAGGGACTGAATTTTAGAAATTCACACATCTTCACTGTACCTAAGTATAATTCAACTAGCCGTGTGACCTTGGGCAAGTTACTTAACCCCAACTGCTCTCCAAAAAGCAAAAAAAAAAAAAATAGAACAAATTTGGGGTGGCTAGGTGGCGCAGTGAGTAGACTGTCGGACCTGGAGTCAGAAGGACCTGAGTTCGGATCTAGCCTCAGACACTTAACACACACAAACAAAAACCTAGCCATGTGACCTTGGGCAAGTTACTTAACCCCAATTGCCCTCCAGAAAGCAAAAAAAAAAAAAAGAAAGAAAAAAATTTCCTACTTCTAAGTATAATTCAATAAACATTTGAAGAACGTCAGCACAGAGACCTATGCATTTAATAAATGTTTGCTGAACCAAAACAAAAGGGAAAAATAAAGTAGAAAGAAGTAGGACCTGTTTTAACATGAATTCAGCATGCTTACACAAAGTCCAATAAGTGAACATCCAGATTTGTACCACAACTAAATGAGGTGATGATTCATTTTTTAAAAAGCATTCCCCAAAGGATTCCTTTAAACACTGAGCATAGTTAAAATATGAGTCAATGTGTAAAATGTTTTCTTACATGCTACATGTTTTAAGTAGCACCCCTCCTGCAAAAAGTGAGATAACATCTGAGCAACAGTTCTAATACTTCACTGCTACAATATTTTTGAGTTAATGTTCCTGTGACCATAAAATAACGTGCTGAAAGAATCTTTAAAGTCAATGAGGATTCTGAAGCACTGACTGACTTACCCAATGAAGGGAACCCATGCACAACTTTGCAGCCAGGAGAGGAATAGTAGCATCATCAGGTTTCAGACGGATACATTCTTTCAGAACCTTTACAGCACGAGCAGACTTGACAAAAGAGAAGTATTTCAGTGAAACTTAAATGACAAAGACACAAAACAAATCTTGGGGGGGGGGGGAATTAAAATGCTCCCTGATTATATTCTTAACTTCTAATCAAACAAACAAGCGAGCCCTGCAAAGATTCTCCTCCTCCACCCACCCCACCCCCCAATTTACTATGTCTAATGCAGAGCATTGCAGCTTCTGACAGAAGTCTGGGGGAATAAGACTAAAGACGAGAGGAAAATCTTCACTGGAATTATTTCAGTTTTTTTTTTTCAACATACAAATCACTCCTTATAACGAAATAAGAACTGAACACAGAGATTAAGTTTATATTTATCGGGGAAAATATAACATCTCATTTGTCACTTGCTATGTGAAATTTCTGGCTAATTTTCCCTTAAATACATCTAGGCAATCCTGCACCTCTGGATAGAATGGGCCAGAATAAAACCGTCAACTGGGTTTTCTCTCCCAGAAAGTTTACCCTCAATCTACTTCAATAGAATTTAAAGGATCAGCTTGAGTATTTGGCTTTGTGTTCAAGACTCACATCTTCCTCCCAAATTTTTTTGGTCTTTTTTTTGGGGGGGGAGGGGGAGAAGGCAGGGCAATTGGGGTTAAGTGACTTGCCCACAGTCAAACAGCTAGTAAGTGTTGTCTGAGGTCGGATTTGAACTCAGGTCCTCCTGACTCCAGGGCCAGTGCTCTATTCACTGAACTATCTAACTGCCCCCTTCTTCCCAAATTTTTACTGTCCTAATGGCTAGGAAAAGACCCATTCCAGAGGATTATCCTCTCAATAACATGATTCTGTATTCTCCAGATAAGCAAAACAAGCTAGTACAACTGCTTCAATTGTTACTTTAAATATGACCTACATTTGGTTTTGACTTCCATAAGATGTAAGTTAATTTCTGGCCACAAATTCCCCAGCACTAAGTACTGAAATTGAGAACTACACATAAAAATGGATAACTCACTTTTCCTGCAGCCATCAATGACAATGCAAACTGGTACCAGAGGTGGAATTCTTCAAATGCAAACTTCATAGCTCTTTCTAAACACTAGTTTCAAAAGAAGAAAAAGATAATAAACAAATCATAAATTATGAATATATTTCAAAGTTTTAAAAGCAAAACTAAAGGAGGAGTGTCCAGAACATTCCATTAGTGAATGATTCTTATATGCTGAAACTTCTGTAAATACTAGATGGTAAACTATGAAAACAGACCCTAATTAACTTAGAGAGCTGCCTAACTGCCAGGAAAAGCAGGACTCAGTTTACTGCCTCTGAGACAAACTAGTAATATCAGCCTAGGCAAGTCAGCTAAAGGGGGGTGGGAATAGGAGACTGGGTGTGGGAAGGACACCCAGGCAACTCTTTAAGATGACAATTTGTAGACCATGTACTGATCAGCATCATTAGAAGTTTCCTTGTTCAGAATTTTCCCTCACACCAAAGCAATTACAGGCCTGGTTTAAAAAAAAAAATTATGTATAACTGAAATCAATCAAAAGCATTTGGTGTTAGAAATGTTGCATTAGGAGAAACAGTTTTCTGCAAAGGAAAAAAAGGAGTTAGAAGCCCCAAGCTCAAGTTCCTACCCTGTCATTTACTAACTTTATAATCTTAGGCAAATCACTTCACTTACCTGTTAAAGAGATTACCTAGTATACATAAAAGCAAATAATCTTTATTCTTATTAAATATATGCAATGTACACTAGCTGCCTCCAGGTCTCATCTCCCTCCTCAAGTCTTTGCAACTTAGCTTCACACCTCTTCACTCCACTCAAACACTCTCTCCAAAGTTACCAAGGATCTCTTAACTGTCAGAACTGATGATGTTTTCTTAGTCTTCATCACACGCCTGCAACCCATTTTATACATCTGATAATGTTCACCACTCTCTCCTCCTGAACCCTTTCTTCTCTGGCTTCCATGACATCACTCTCTTCTGATTCTTCTACTCCCTGTTGAACCGTTATTTTTAGAAGTCTCCTTCGCTGGTTCACCGGTCATATAATGTCCCCTCACTGTGGGTATTCCCCAAAGCTCTGTCCTAGCCCCCCTACATTCTCTTTGCACTTTTTCATCCCGAGTCCATATCACCACTTGTCTACTGCACATGTCAAACAGCATGTCACCAAGACATCCTAAACTTCAGCATGTCCAAAATAAAACTCATCTTTGCCTAAAACCCCACTCCTTTTCTAAACTTCCCTACTTCTTTCAAAGACACAACAATTCTTCCAGTTTCTAAGGTTCTTGACCTTGGCATTATCCATAACTCCACCTAATCACTCATTCCCCAGATCCAATCTTACCATTCCCTATCATTTACACCTACACAAAATCTAGCAACTGACTTTTCTCTCTATTTAGCCATGACCTGACATTAGGTCCATATCATTTCTTGCCTAGTTTTTTGCAAGAGCCAACAAACTGTTCTCTGTCTCATTTCTCTTTTCACTTTGGTCCAGCCTCTATACTGTGGCTAAAGTTATTTTCCTTAAGTGTAGATATGACTATGTGACTCCCAACTCAACCAACACAAGTGGCCTCCTATAGTCTCAAGGACAAAATATAAATTCCACTATTTAGCTTTTAAAGTCAATTACAACCTGATCCCCATCTGTCTCTATAGCCTTGCTGGGTATGACACCCCATATCATATCTCTGAGCTTCTGTAGTAGCTGACCCAAGTGAGGAACATCCTTCTTCCTCACATCCAGCTCACAAAAGCCTTCTTTTCCTTCAAGACAAAGCTCAAGCACCATTTTCTGATTCCCCCCTAGAGTGCTATTATTCTCCCTCCGAAAACACTTTCTATTTAACTAACTGTATTTAGACTCTTCTATTCATTCAGTACTGGAGAAGGAAATGACAAACCACTCCATGATCTCTGCCAAGAAAACTTCAGGGACAGCAGTCCACAGAGTCACAAAGAGTTGGACAAGATCGAATAAACAATCCATTCTGTCTACACTTATATGAGTACTTGTTTTATTTCCTATTATAGCATAAACTCCAAATGAGTATGGACTGTTTCAGTCATGAAATTTGTATTTCCAGCACCTATCACAGTGCCTGGTGCACAGGAGATAATTAATAAAAGACTGACTAACTGCAACATTCCCAGCACTACCTCAGGCTTTCAGCAATTAAATGGGTTTTCTCACAAAGAGAACATATAATCTAACTTTAAAAATTACAATTTTTTTAAAAAGAGAAAACTGCAAAGAAAATTTATTAAAGGGAAAAATCACTGTGAACTTCCTATTATAAAATCATTGTGGGCCTATTACTACTACATGGTGGTTTTGTGGAAGAGGCATATTGAGCTCATTTGTAAAGTAAGCATATTAATATGTTCTCTGTAGAGGAAGAAGAACGGTAAATTCATCTCAGGGGAATCAAAGAACCCCAAGAGATACTTCAATGGTTATCTAATCCAACTCAAACTTGGAAAAAAAAAAAAACACTTCCCTCTAGTATCCAATAGGCAAGTGGTCATCCAGTCTTTGCTCACTGTCCTCCCATGGCCTTATTACCTTCCCAGGTAGCCTATTCCGTTTTTCTCATATCAAACCTTAATTTTCCTCTTTACAACTTCCACCCACTGCTCCTATTTCTGCCTTCTGGAGGTAAGAAGAAAAAGCCTGATCTCTTTCAGATGAGAGGCCTTCAAACATGTGAAAAGAGCTATTGTGTCCCTCATAAAACTTTTCTTCTCCTGTATAATTATGCTCAGTTCCTCCAACCAATTCTTGCATGAACTCAAGTCCTTTCACTACAAGGCTTGCCCTCCCCCAGACTTCCCCAGCTTACCAATGTCTATCCTTATATGTGTTACCTAGCAATAAACCCCAGACACAGTCGGACAAAGTTAGGGTTAGTATCTGTTTACTGAGATGTTATGCCACTGAATGTGAACTAATATGAAATTAGTTTTCTCATCTTTAATGCTGTAGTTTATGAAAACAACAACATCTTTCTCAGATAACACTGATTTCTAGTATAATGTTGTACCTGTGAAGTAGATTTTTTTGAAACCATGTGTAAAACTTTTACATTTATTTCTATTAGCATGGAAACAGGGAGAACAAGGTTAGATAGGGAAAGAGAATGAACAAATGCAGAGAGGCAGGAATAATCCTGGCAAAAAAACAAAACTGAATCTAACTCAAGTAGAGGGTACACATCGGGGAAAAAGTGAGAAGACATGTGGATGGATGAGGAAGAGATAGTTAATGAAAGACTTATAACATCTAGGCCAAGGAGTTCAGATTTGGTCTGCTAAACAACACGGAGCTATTACTACAGGCTCTTAAACAACAGTAACTTGTAGGAAAAAGGCAAACATTGTGCAGAATGATCTGAACGATCAGGGTATGAAGTAGTAAGAGTCTGGACTAGGATAAAGTCAATGGAATCAGAAAAGATAGAGATAAAGAATAGACACAACTTGGAAGATGACTAAAGATATGAATGGTAGAAAGGGACTCAAAAATGATGGAGCCCCTGATAAAAACTGGGAGACTAGAAAGGAGAACCATTTTAGGGGGGGAAAATAAATATAAATCAGTCTTAATCTAACAATAACCCTAAAATAATTCAATGTTACATACTCATTAAATGATTTAAAAAAATATATGTGTATATATATGTTAATAGAAAAATGCTTTATGCTTTTTCTTTTCACCCTTTTCACGAGGTTGGACAATATATATCAACTTTTCCTTATAAACGAAAGGAGAGCAGTCATGGAAACAGTTTGTTCTGAAAAAAAGCTAGATGCTAAAAATAAATGTGCACACATATTTCCTTTTATTCTAAGAGCTAAAAGTTAGTATAAGACAAAAATTTGCCAAGTATTTAATTTAGGCACAGCACAGAAAGGACCAGAGACAAGCCTTGCTCCACACCCTCCAAAGAAATGTATCATTTGCTTGGGGAAAAAGAACACAAACACATATAAACACTTAGCATAGGATTCTACATAAACAAAATCAATTTAAAGCATATATTAAGTTCCATCTCTAAAACGTGACCCTTAGCCAGTCACAACCTCTCAATGTTTCTCTAGGAAACTCTCTCAGATTCTCCATTGGAACAGAGGTGCCTATCTATTTTGGTATAGGGAGTCCTCACCTAGGGTTTTCCTATTCCAATGAATCAAAGAATCACAGAATTTGATAGCTGAAGGGACTGCAGGAGGCATACAGTCCAATCTGTACGTAAAGGAAACCCCTTATATGACATCCATGACAAGTGGCTGTCTAGCTTCTGCCTGAAAACCTCCAAGAAAGGGAAACCCACCCCACCTTGAGACAAGCCCTTCTGCTTTTGGAGAGCTGTAATTGTTGAGAAGTTGTTTTCCAAAGTCCAGCCTAAATAGGCTTCTTTGCGATTTCTACCCATTGCTCCCAGTGCTGCTTTGTCAAATCCCTTCTCCACATGACAGTTCTTCAAACACTTGAACACAGAAATTATGATTCCCCTCCCTGGCCCAGTATCTTTTCTCCCACTTACACATGTCCAGATCCTTCAAACAATCCTATATCATAAACTCAAGGTTATGTATCATCCTGGTTTTCCTCCTCTGGATACCAGTTTATCAATGTCCTTCCTAATTACTGTGTCCCAAACTGAATATAAAACTCTACATGAGGTCTGACAAGGGCAGAGTACAGTAGGATGATCAGTCCCTATGATAAATAATGCTCCTTTCTAATGCAGTCCAAGACATTATGAGTTTTGGGTTTTTTTTAACTGTCCCATTACTCTACAGTCCCACCTATCTCTTTTTCAAAATGACTTATGTCTATTCATGCCACCCCATTGCATTTGTGGAATTTAATTTTTGTGCTCAAGTGAAAGACTTTACATTTATCCCTACTGAATTTCATGTTATTAGACTGAGTCTAATTTTCTAGATTATCAGAGATCCTTTTGGATCCTGACTGTCATCCAGTGTGCTAAATGAGAGCTATCTTTCCCACCTCTGTGTCATCTGCAAATCTGATGTACCTATCTTTTAAACTTTTATCCAAGTCACTAGTTTAAACAGCACAGGGCCAAGTACAAATCCCTAGGATAATCCACTAGACACCTCCAAGCCTATTTTGTGTCTATCACACACTAGACACTGTGCTAAGAAAAATTAGGGTGCAATCCTACATTCAAGGCTTTTATAATTGGGGAGGTTAGGGTGGGGCAAGAAAACAAATTACACAATATATTCAATTATAAATGTAAAGCAAAGTCCCTAAAAAAAAGTATCAAAGATTCAAGGAGAAAAAAATACCACCTAGCTGAGGGAGACCAGGAGGTGATGCCAGTAGCCCTGAATAAGCACCAGCAGAAGAGGGAGAAATTCAGGACTTTGTCATTTGTGGCACCATCAGACACATTTGGGTCCAATCATGGGGGCAGTGACAAAGTTGCTCTAGGCACAACCTAGAGGAATGGGGGCAGAGTGACAAAGGCACCATGAACCAATGTCACAGATATCAAGAGAAGTCATCTGTGCCAAGCTCAAAACACCCTGTCACAATTACAGCTATAGGAAGCAGCCACACCCTATGTTAATACAACAGGGTAGGGGAAATGGGAAGCTGGTATTATTACTGTTGTTAATATTAGTAGTAATCAAATTATAATTATAATATAATAGTAACAATATTCATAATAATAGCATTATTAGTAATAATATTATTAGTAATAAATTATAATAGTAATGGTAATAATAGTAATATTATTATTAGTAATAATGATAATGTTAAAAGTTACACAGCACTTTAAGATTTATAAAACACCTAACATTCATGACCACCTCTGATCCTCACAACAATCCTAGGAGGTAGGTGCTGTTAACCCCCTGAGACAGATGAATAAACTGAGATATCTTGAGGTTCGGTGGCTTGCCTAGAGTCACTCAATAAGTGTCTGATAGAAGATCTGAACTCAGATATCCTTTGGCAAGAGGGAATGAAGACAGACCAGGCTCATTCACAACAATCATCAGGAACTTTCCTGATGTTAGGAATCCTGAGTCTAGCGCTACTGATTTTAAGGCATCTTGTCTATAAAGCAGGGCATCTTCCTGTTTCATTTTAAACCTGTGGTCTCTGTCCACAGGATCCAGCATCCAAGGAGTTTCTCCAGTCTACTACCCATGTTCTTGTTCCCTAGAGGAAGCAGCCATGTTAGTCTCATGTGTCCACAGACATCAGGACAAAGCTGACAACTCAGGCTAGTCTTTTTGAGGTAGGCACCAGAATAAGCCTGTGATGAGCAGTAGCCCCAGGACAGGTGACTCACAGAATAACATCAACAGACTCTGACACTCTCTCACTCTCACTCTCTCTCTCTCTCTCTCTCTCTCTCTCTCTCTCTCTCTCTCTCCCCCCTTAAGTACATAATCATAAGAAAGGGAACAAGGGAACAGCACCCCAAATGGACCTGAAGGAAGGAAAGAGTTCCAATGGTGATGTTCAAGAATCTATTCTATGCACAGGGCCACTGTGATCAATGAATGGTGCAGAGATGCAAAAAGGACAGGACAATAAATATTTGGTGAGTGAAAGTTATAAATATAAAATAATCAAGGAAAAAGCGATTCAACATATTAATAAACTATATTGGTTTAAAAAAAGAAAGGGTTTCCTGGGATGTCAAAGGAATGAAATATGTAAGCTTGGGAGGAAAGTAAAGTTGTAAAGTTGAGGAATGAAAGAAAATAGGAAGACACTATATTTTCTTTCTTTTTGTTTTTTTTTTTTAAGGAATTGGGGTTAAGTAACTTGCTCAAGGTTACACGGCCAGTCGTTGTTTATGCGTGGGTGCTCATTTTCTGAGGCCGGATTTGATCTCGGGTCATCCCAACTCCGAGGCCTGCACTCTTACTTACTGCGCCACCTAGCTGCCCCGACACTATATTTTCTTAAAAAGGATAATTTATTCCCAGAACTTAGCACACAGTGTTAGTGCACACAACTGGTATTTAACAAATACTTATTAATTGGCTCACTTTTAAAACGATTACATAAGTTTTTTTCACTACTCCACAAAATCCTACTGGTGCCTCATTTTTTAAAATTTTTTTTGTTTTTGTTTTTTTTTTTTGGAGGGGGGGAAGGCAAGGCAATTGGGGTTAAGTGACTTGCCCAAGGTCACACAGCTAATAAGTGTGTCAAGTGTCTGAGGCCAGATTTGAACTCAGGTCCTCCTGACTCCAGAGTCAATGCTCTATTCACTGTGCCACCTAGCTGCCCCCTGATGCCTCATTATGGCAGGGATGTGGGCCTCGTTCACCTGTCGGCTATGCCAGCCAACAACAAGGCATAAGCCTCCTATTGTTCTGGAAAGGCTTCCAGCACAATCCAAGGGACAGGTTGGGCCTTCTGTCTAAAAATCAGCTCAACGAAGTATGGAAAGGCTTCTCACCAGGAGGCTAGCTTCCCAGTGACAGACTCTTCAGCCAGGGCAACCATTATGAGTTTTATACAGGACAATTTAGAGCAGGGAAAGCTTAGACATTGGGATGAGCATAGGCAACTAATCAAATAAATATATAAAATAAGAAATAGAACTTTACATAAAACCCTTACTATTTAATAAAATAACTCAAAACAAATTATCAGAAAGTAAATAGGCAAAAAAATGAGTTTGGAATTTACTGGATAATCTTTTTAGTTCAACTCATTTGATTACCCATTTGTATTTTATGGTAAGACCCTGGGCTTTCCAATTTCCCACTTTGACCATTAGGCTAAACTCCTATGTGTGGTGTTGGGTTTTTTTCCCCTATTCATTTTGTTGGTGACTGAAAAATAAGGAAGATGGGGTAGGTATGAAAAAGAGGATACTTCTACACTGTAGGGGGAGTGTACTGCAAACAAGAGTGAACTAAGAACCTGAAGAGCTGGGTTTGAATCTTAGCTTTGCCATTTAGTAGCTGCATGAACCTTGCAACCCATTTCATTTTGCAAATAGAAATAATACTACCATTCAAGAAGCTGTGAGGTTTAGGGGTAGCTAGGTGGCGCAGTGAATAGGGCACTGGCCCTGGAGTCAGGAGGACTTGAGTTCAAATCTGGCCTCAGACACTTAACACACATACTAGCTGTGTGATTTTGGACAAGTCACTTAGCCCCAACTGCCCTCCAAAAAAAAAAAGGCAAGAAGTTTTGAGGTTCAAATCCAAAAATATATGTAAAGTGTTTTGCAACCTTTAAGCCATTATATAAATGTCAGGTATTATAATTAAATATTTTAGCTTTTATTTAGTATTTTACTTTTCCCCAGTAGGTATTATAATTTTTATAATATATAAGCTAGCTTCTAAGCTCCTACTCCCATAGGATGGGCAAGAAATTCTCTCTTTCTCTTCTGACATGTACTTATAAGAAAAGTTCATAGGCATAGAAAATGGAGACTTAAAAACTGAAGGGTTAATCAGGTTAGGGTGCCAAGTTATTTAAAATATAACACTATAATAAAACAATATGAATGCAAATAAGGCTGAAAACTTTGGGAACCCAAGAAATCTGTCCAAGAACAGCTTTACTTGGTGGAATCTAACTATTCTGAGTATCTCAGAATTCTGTCCACAACCCAATACTTGGCGTGAAGTTTTTTCAATAAGCTGGGTATGGGATGATAAAAGACCCAAGATAAGTCATCAGCTATGAAAATGGAAAGAAAAAAAAACAAATAAGAACAGGTAGACCTAACGAATATTGAAGGAAGAATCAGCAGTACCCAAAGGATTAGATATGGGAGAGTAGCAGTCAGAAGAGTCAAATAATTTTAACTTAATAAATTTAGGGAAGCAGAAAATTGGTGGTTCTATCAATGATAAAGATAAACTAAGGGGTACTTGTTTAGGCAGGAACACAATAATTTCAGTTTATCCAAGTCATTTTAGTTTCAGGTGTTGCCATGGCAATAGAAACAGAAAGGGGACAGCTAGGTGGGGCAATGGATAGAGAGCCAGCCCTGGAGTTAGGAGGACCTGAGTTCAAATATTGTCTCAAACACTAGACACTTACTAGCTACATGACCCTGGGCAAATCACTTAACCCCTGATTGTCTTGTCCCCTCAAAAAAAAACAGAAAGAAATGGAAACAAAAGTAGAATAGGGGTGAAGGGTCAGAATCAGAAATAAAGATTTAGGAGTAATCAATAAATAGATGGCAAATTAGGTAATACAAGGAAAGCAGGGTTATTTCCAACATGAAAGAGAAATCTATTATCTACAATTAGACCACTATCACATCTTTAAAACAGACATTAACATTAATAACATAATTATTCAGGAAAGTCCTCAAAAAGCAATAATTAAGACTTTAATCAGTACTTAATCACTTGAGCAGTGGTCAGTAGTGGTCACTTAGAAAAAATCTGTTTGCTTTTTATAACAAGAAGCTAATTCACTTGCAATTTATTATTTTGGCTTGCATAAACCATGCCAGCTTCAGGGGTCCAAGAATGGGAAGTTGTTCTGATGTTAAAAGAAAAAAACTGATTTAGCAATTACCTTCCTGGCATGCAAAATCCAATTATATTAACTAGGAAAGGTCAAATTCTCTTTTCTGAATTCAAGGATAAGACAGCATCCTCAGATACACAGGAAAAAAAATTCACCAATGATGTTTTGAGTTTAGTACAGAGATTGAAGTTAAAACGCATCACTATTAAGAACAAACTATCTTCATTATGTAACTACATGGACTAACAGATCATTTCCTTAGGAGTTATAAAATGAGCTAATTACATATTAACATAAATAACATTTTAATGAAAAACAACTATAATTTCCAAAACAAAAAAAAACTGTAAAAAGATTGGCATTGTTTTACATATTTTTGCAAACCTCTTTAATGTCTAGTTTAATAGAAGACAGCTGGATTGTCCTATCTGCTTCTGCATTCAATCTGCTGCAATATGTTGTTTTGGTTGAAGTATATGAATAAAACCTGGCTTCACACAGATATATAGGAAGGAGTACTTTAATAGGCTCAGTACTATTATCGAAATAGTTTCGACCTCAATGACCCCAGAAGAATTCAGATGCCACTTTGAGAAAAACACAAAGCCAGTCCAAACACATCATTTCATAGGTGAAGAAACTGAGGCCCATAAAGTAACCCCTGTAAGTTACACATCTAGAAAGTGACAGAAGAATGACTAGACTCCAGTTACCTCAATCGTCCAGTGAAACTGTCATTTGATTATCAAATAAAACTTCTTTAAAGCATCAAATTAAAAATAGCTCCCCCAAAATCAACTTGACAACCCTACAGCAAAAAAAAAAAAAGTTTACACATGGCAAGTTTTGTAGAAATATATGATGCAAATGAAGCAGTCTTTTTTTCAGGTCATTAGAAGGGGATGAGAACAGCACCACAACTCTCAGTTTGAGGAATGCACAGAAAAAGCCACATTCATTTGTGCATCTCCTCCAGCACATTCCCCCTACAATAAGGAGAATGGGTCCATGTTAATGTCCTATTCTCATAAAGTTTTGTTTTATGAAAATATAAGGTGGGAATATGCAGTTTTAGAAACAATTTTCTACAGAGGACACCTCTTAGTCCCATACAGAGAGTTAGTTCCTGAAAATTAGAAGATGCCTCAGAAGTCATCTAGTCTAATCTGTATCTAAAAAGAATCTAATCAATAACAAAGATTTTTCCTGGGAAAACCTCTAGTGAAAATGAGCCCATCACCTCCAAAGTCAGTAAATACTACTTGTGAACAGCTTTAATTTTTAGGAAGTCTTTCCTTACAGGGAGCCTAAATTTATTTCAATTCCAGGATGCCTGGATGGACACAGACTTCCTGCTGTCCTACCACTGTGGATAATGATAAAGTTTTGAAACTCATCTCCTCAATTATTAACCAACCCATCACACCCATACACTCCCAGTAATTCTGAATTTCCAGGTGCCATTGTTCAAAACCTGTTCTCCATTCCCCAATCCCTGAAACTTTATTCTTATAACCTTCAACCTAATCCCTCCTCTTTAAATCTCCCTAACCCTTTCCAGTATGCTCTCTGAAATGCCTGGCCACAGATAACAAACTAGATTTCATCCTAAACCTCTTCCATTCTTTTTTTTTCTTTTTTTTTTTTTTTTAAAGCAATTGGGGTTAAGTAACTTGCTCAAGGTTACACGGCTAGTCATTATTTATGCATGGGTGCTCATTTTCTGAGGCCGGATCTGATCTCGGTCATCCCAACTCCGAGGCCGGCGCTCTTACTCACTGCGCCACCTAGCCGCCCCTTTAGGGCAATTGGGGTTAAGTAACTTGCCCAAGGTTACACAGCTAGGTTTTTTGTTTGTGTGGATTAAGTGTCAGAGGCCGGCTCCGAACTCAGGTCCTTCTGATTCCAGGGCCGGCGCTCTATTCACTGTGCCACCTAGCCGCCCTAACCTCTTCCATTCTTAAACTCCCTCCATAGTGAGAGCTAGTTCATTCCTAATGGGTTTTAACTTCAATCTCTGTACTAAATTCAAAACATCATTGGTGAATTTTTTTCCTGTGTATCTGAGGATGCTGTCTTATCCTTGAATCCAGAAAAGAGAATTTGACCTTTCCTAGTTAATATAATTGGATTTTGCATGCCAGGAAGGCAATTGCTAAATCAGTTTTTTTCTTTTAACATCAGAACAACTTCCCATTCTTGGCCTATCAAGGGCAGAACATGAGTATCCAGACTTTATATTTATATTAATTTATATTTAGGCCTAGACAACATTAATTTTCATAACACCTGTAAGCTCACATTGAACTCAAAAGTACACTAAAAGTCCCAAATCTTCAACTGCTGTTGAGCTAGGACACATTCATTTTTTCAAAAATCACAGAATGTAGTGGGGCAGCTAGGTGGAGCAGTGAATAGAGCACCAGCCCTGGAGTCAGGAGGACTTGAGTTCAAGTCCAGCCTCAAACACTTAACACTTACTAGCTGTGAGACCTTGAGCAAGTCACTTAACCCCAATTGCCCTGCCTTCCCTCCTCCAAGAAGCAAAAAAGAAAAATCACAGAATGTGGAGTATAAGAGGACCTTAAAGATTATCCAGTCAAAACAGTACTTAAAAAAAAAAAATCCCCATCCAACATCTGTCTGTCGTACAGGAACAAAATGGAAATGGGGACGGGCAATATACATGGTATAAAATGGTAACAGTAACTGATCCATGTCACTAAAACCACACATTCAGAGTCAGACCAAATTCTTCCTTCCTTTACCTCCTAAGGGAACCCAGTCCACTTGTGGCCACCTTAGGGAGCTCTTTATTAGAACAAATTTAAAGCTATCTCTGTGTAACATCCCCTCCCCCTTCCCCTTCTCCACTGTGCCACCTTGTACTTCATGCTTGTCTCTATTCAAATTTTCTGTCTCAGTCTAAAAAGATCTCTTCTCCTGGATTATGTGTGTGTTTTAAGAGGATTACATAAAGAAGAGCAATTATGGTAGGGTTTAAAACACCAGGAAATGGGATAGTGAGGTCTTCCATAGAGCTAACATAAGAATCTGCAATACTTGCAGCTGCCCTGTCCCTACATGGAAATGCCTTCCTAACTCTACTGTTCATCTCCATATCTCTCTACTTACCATCTGAATTTGTCCAGAATTTACTAAGAAATAGAATTTTCTCTAACAAACAAAGAAAACCAAGAAAAATGTACTACTATTTAACCACTTATTAAGTGCTCACTATATGCAATATATTACACTAAGAGATAAGAGAGATAAAATATAATCTGCTGCCTCATTTCCATCTGGCCCACTCTAATTTTGTTTAAACCTTGAACATATACAGGTTATGAGTAATAACTAAACCAGATTCATGTTTGAATCAGATAACCTTTAGTAACTCAAAGAAAAGCCAAAAGAGAATATGGAAGGTAAAAGGATAGTGATTTGGAGTCAGAGGCTCTAGGTTTAAAACTTGACTGTCTGATACTACATGGAAGTCATTAGCCATAGTCCTTTAACCTCTCTAGGCCTCAGTTCTTTCTGACTTATTATAAAATGAGGTTGCTTGACTTGATGATTTCTAAAGCCCCTCCCACCTCTAAATATTCTGATATTATGATCCTAGGAAGCCAAAAAAATATTCTATATAATTCTCAAATCTTTAAATCCAGTGATACGTGAACATTTCTTTAGTATAGGAAAAGCACATAGGTCAAATATTACTGAGATTTTATATAAATGAATATATGTGCAGATTATTTTAAATAGAAAGAATAAAAATAGTATTTCAGTCTTTGTATCTAATGTTATATATAGTAGACATACATATACCCTTCAAAAAAGGCTTTACAGCTTAGTACCACCACTGAGCCATTAATAGTCAACGGCAAAAATCCAATCTCTTTAGCAGCTTTAGTTCATTCTAAAAAAGAGGAGACAGTGCTTGCTGCTTTACTTTTAATAGCTTAGGTTGTCATGCCAACTAGAGCTGCTACTTAAATTGAAGGAGGAAAAAAAAGCAGCTTTCTCCTTCCTACACAAGCCTTTCAGCATGGCTCAAAATTAGTCCTTAAAACATGAAGAGTCATAGTTCAGGCAATATGATAAATATTGTATGTTATGTATAAAACTGTCAGAAGACAGATGTGACAAGCATTTAGCTGGTGTTTCCTTAATGTCATCATACTTGTCCGGTGTCTGATTGAAAGAGGCCCTATGTGGGCAACAGGCAAATGCAGCCAATCCTGTAGCAGAGTAAGAAATTGCCATTGTGAATCTCAGTACAATGGATGGCAGAAAGGGAAAAACAACGGTTTCTATAAGAGAGTGGATGCACTATTCCTGAACACACAATATAGTCCTAGATGGTGATATCCAAAAAATACCAGCCAACAAGACCAAAGAAAGAAAGAGCATCATTGAAAGGCAACATGGCAAATTGACAACCACTACTGACACATGAGGCCTGTGGCAGTTTTTGTAAGCTTTAAATAAAAAGACAAAGGGAGCCAAAGGGCAGAACAACGTGATAAACTGTTTGGAGATGGAAGAACTAAGACTTCAAAAACAGAAATAAAACAACAGGGAAAGGTGGATGCATGTTGACTCTTTTCAACAGGTTCCAGGAAAAAAAGGAAAAAGAAAGGAAGGTCAATTCATGTAGAGCAGCAATCACAGAACTATTCAAGGGGTTATTAATGATCTGAATTCCATCAGTAGGTAACATGGGCAAATGTGATAAGAGGAATATGTGGCAGACTAGCATATAAAGGCACAAAATAAATATTTAACCAGTAACTAACTCGATGAATATGGAGTTGAAGGATATCTTGACTATAACTCAAACTCAAGACATAAAATAATTTGGTGTCAATTACAGGAGTGAGAAATAATACATGATGAAAGAAGAATACGGAGGAATGTGAAGAGGAATTAGCATTCAAAACACAGAACATTTTAACATGAAGTCTTCTAAATTTCCCTTTGAAAGCCACTGTGCAAATAGGACATATTGTTGCATAACTGATAAAGTATTGCAAAATTAGAACCTCTCCAGATGGAACTTATGGAGGGACTGGTACCATGGCTGCAAAAGTCAGTTGGTGAATTGTGGGTAGAGAATACTTAGCTTAAACATATACCTAATCATTTTTATCTGGGCACTTAGTGTGCATAATTGGGGGCCACAAACATCATACTGAGCAGCCACAGACTTGTTCCAAAGTAGTATTTAAGTATGCCTCGAAGCTCTGCTTTTAGACAATGGACACAACACAAGGACACTGTGTAACAAAAATGAGTAGAGGTAGGGTGTCAATGTAAAGTAATTGATACGTTCTTTTTAATAAATCCTCCCCTAAAGTCCTGCTGTAATTCCTCACTATATCAGGAGACTGTAAGAAAATGGGCTCCAGGAGGAGTTCCAGGAGGGCAGGGTCCATTCTGTGTTCACTTTTGTCTCAACACCTACCACAGAACTTGGTGGGAAGCTTGAGCTGGGAAGAGGTGGGGAAACTGAAGCTAAGAATGATGCTGGGTTCATGTAGGTCACACCAGTGTAATGAAAAGCTTGAGCTAAGTTCTCACCAAGCTGGAACTGCTCTGGGTACAGGCCTGGTGACAGATGATATGTCAGTCATCTGAAGACCAGCTCTGCTAAATCTGGATGTGTATTACCAGAAGGTAAGCCACCCACCCAGTGATTAATTTTTTTGGCCACATCAGCTAAAGAAAATTCTCTATTATGTAATAGAAGGACTGAAATCTTAACATACATGGTGCCCATAACAAAATATTAAAGTATTTTAAGAAACGTTGGTAGAGCTTATTATCTCCACATGAGCGTCATCCCTTGCAGGGCAGTAACTTCCAGAAGGAGTTCATGTATTAAGTTCTCTTGGAAAATTGCCTTCAATGCTGATTTATAAGCCACACCCTCCCCTGCCAATCAATTTCATTAAAGTCAAATCTGTTTTGGAAGAAAAATGAGCCTTCCCCAGCTTAATCTCCCACCACATTCCCCAGACTTATGCCACATGAATTTTGTTTAATGTAATAACAACAATAACAACCTACATTTAACATAGCACTTTTAAGGTTGATAAGGTACTTTCCTTACACATTTCTGTGATACAGATAGTGCAAGTATTAGAGATGAGAGCCAAGACTCAAAAAAAAAATCAAAAAACAAACAAAAGAGCAAAAAAAGTGACCTGCCTATGTATATTTCTACATAGCCAGAGTACATAAAGGTAATTTTTAAAAAGCAACTCCAAAAATGTTTTGAAAATGGCAGCACTGTGAAAGAGGCTCAGAGCTTCCCAAAGCAATTACTTTGAAAGGGTCAATAATCTTTAATATGTATATTTGAATATATTTGTTTAAAAAATCAGTTATATTACTTTTAATTTACATGATATACATGTAGTTGAAAAGCAGAACAACACAAAGGTAGAAAATAGTCTAGAAACAGCAAGACCAAGGAATACTGGTAACTGACACAATTATTTCACCTGCTCCATTCTTAAAGCTAATTCAGGACCATCTGTCACTACCGAGTTCACATATGGTATCAGCCTTATGGCATCAGTCCCCACATGCAATAGCTCTAAAATATACAGATCTGTACCTGTGGATTTAGTCCTAAAGATACCAGCAGTTCACTCATGATCTCTCTAGGTTAACAACAATGATACTGGTCTCCTTTCCTTTCCAAACCACTGTTCAGTAGGCCAGACCAAGGCCCAAACCTGTAAAGGAATATTACTTTGGACAGGTAAAATTCAAACCTTAAGAGTTTGAATATCATCAAACTTCCCATATCAATTCCATATAAAAAAGATAGTGTAAAGGTAAGCTGGGTAAGGTAGGAATAATAGTAAAATAATATCTAATGTAAGATCATAAAACTGAAAGACACCTTGAATGTTCTCGAACCCGTCCTTTCACGAAAACATGAAGAAACTGAGGCTTATAGGAAAAGGGACTTGACTACAATCAAACATCTAAAAAGTAGCAAATCAAAGATTAGAACTTAGGTCTTCTGATTCAGATCTGTTCTCTCCACTACCCTCAGCCATTCTCCATAGCTGCCTTTTCACTTATCTCTGGTTCAGTGGGGAGGAGATAAAAGTGACTATGAAGCCCAGCTGACATGAACCCCAGTAGGCACCGGCTGGGTTATAAGGCCCTTTAAGGTCAAAGACAGACAGACAGACAGACAGACAGACAACAACACACACACACACACACACACACACACACACACACACACACACACCCAAGGTCACAGCCCACAGTGAGGTCTAGGTCTTCTTTTTGAGGCTTTCTACACTTACCCTGGGTAGGTCATTTAACCTACCAGGGTCCCAGGAAACTCTAAAAGTATAAACTGCAAAATAGGTGCCACTGTATATTGGTATTTCCTCATTGGGAGCTTCCTATACCAATGAAATCACAGACTCACTTCCTTCCCACCCCCCATCCAAAAAAAAAAAACAAAAACCAATAATTCAGTGAGTAAGTAGTGGAAATATCACTATGCCCAGGGTAAGAGAAGTTAAATGAGTTGCCAGCCTATATGTGTCAGAGGCAGGACTTGAACAAGGGCCTTACAGGCTTTGAGGTCAACTCTCTAACCAGGCAACTAGGCAATATGCATTTATTAAATGCTTATTCTGTTCCAAGTGCTATGCTAAACACTGGGAATACAAATAAAAGTGAAACATAGTCTCTATGTTCAGAGAGCTTACTTTCTAATGAGGGGGTTGGGGGGCTTTGGAGGAGTTGCTGAGGGGAAGGAGGGATCCGGAGCAACAACATATAAATGGAAGTTGAAAAGACAGAGATGGGGCAGCGAGGTGGCATAGTGAATAGAGTACTGGCCCTGAAGTGAGGAGGACCCGAGTTCAAATCCAGCCTCATACACTTAACATTTATGAGCTGTGTGACCTTGGGCAAGTCACTTAACCCAGTTGCCCTGCCTTCCCCCCCTTCAAAAAGCAAAAAAAAAGAAAAGGCAGAGCAGGGGGAGAGATGGTATCCACACAGGGACATGACAGTGAAGTTCATGAAGTCACGGTGGCAAGGACAGAGGAAAGAGCATAATAACAAAATCCAAGAAAATCACTATACAAAATAAATACAAGGTAATTTCAGTGGGGAACACACTAGTAGTTGTGGGGATCAGAAAAGGTCACACCTAGAGAGAAGTATTTGAGCTGAGTTTTGATGAAAATAGGGATTCTAAGAGGTGGAACAAAGAAGAAGGCATTCCAGAAATGGAAAACAGCCTGTTGCCAAGGAATAGAGATGGGAGACAGAATGATACATGTGAAGAAACAAAAGAAGGGCAATTTGACTGAACTATAGGCACATGAAGGGGATAAAGTACAATAACACTGGGAAGACAAGTTAGAGTCAATTTGTAATGCTCTTCAAAAGACAAATAAAGGAATGTTTATTAAAGCCTACAGATAATAGGGCATCCACTGGCGGTTTCTGACTAAGGGAATGAAATGCTCTGACCAGTACTTTAGAAATATTACACTGATAGTTGTGTGAATGATGAATTAGAGAAGAAATAGACTTGAGGGAAGAATAAGTAGGAAACAACTGGCAGAAAAGAGGAAAATGTGAGAGAAGTTGTGAAGGTACAATGACAAAACTTGGCAACCGACCATATATGTGACAGGAGAGACTCTATGCAGAACCTGTGTACCTGGAAAACTGGCTGGATCCTTAGAAGAAATAGGGAAGTTATGGAGAGGGGAGCCAGGGGGAAAGAAAAGGAATTCTGTTCTGGACAAGCTGATTTAAGAAGTCTGTGTCCTGTGTTCTTAATGTCTCATAGGCAGCTGGCAATGTAGGCCTCGAGGTACCGAGCTGTGAGCTGATGGGATCACTAAGTAAGAGAGTACAGGGAGAAAAAAAGGTACAAGAGAAGGCTTTGAACAACACCCATATCTAGGGAGTGCAATATAGATGATGATCCAGCAAAGAAGATTGAGAAGGACTGGCCATACAGGTAGAAGAACCAAGATTTGGCAAGTAAGAGATCATTGATAATTTTGGAGAGTTGAGGGATGAAGTCAAGATAAATTAGAAAAATCTAGTAAGTGAGAGGAAAAGAAGAGGAGAAAGTGAGAGTAGACAGATTTTTCTTGGAGGGTACCTGTGAAAAGAAAGAGAGATACGGGACAACAGTTTAAGGACACCTCTCTAGAAACTGCAAGATTATTGATAGTGGTTAAGCAACCAAATTCAGCAGTTCCCTCAGAAACTAGGGAAGTTAATTTCATTTGGACATGGTGAACTGAATTTACTTAAGAAAGTCTCACCCTCATAGGGGGTTTCAACCCCTATTAGCCATTGTAACCAGTTAGGAGGCTATTACAATAGCAGCTGCATGGAAGAGGGGGAAGAGAAGAGCATTGCAGAAGCAGATTCAAGAGATACCATCAGCAGTATTAATAATACTTGGCAATTAACATGTGAGAATGAGGAAGACAAAAGAGTCAAACATTATGCTCAGATTCTGACCTGATTGATTAGAGGAGAGGGAAATTTGGTAAAGTGCCAGGCAGGGAACAGAATGATAATTTTAGTTGTAAAGGTTTATAATTTGAGGTACTGTCAGGAGAGCCACATGAAATTGTCTAGAAGGCAGCTGGAGATTTGAGAGCAGACCTCAGCAAAGAGGGTAGGATTGACTTTATAGACCTGGAAATCATCTTAAGTCATGGAAGTATATGAGATCTCCAATAGAGAGCCTATAGAAAGAGAAAAGAGCCAAAGGTAAAACTTTAAGGGCTACCTACCCTTAGGGGACAGGAAAATATAAAACCAACCAAGAGGAAACCAAGAGGGAATGCTTAAATAGGTAGGAAAATAAGGAAAGAATAGGGTCACAAGAACCAATGGAGGTGACAGTATACAGAAAATTAAAGTCCACAGAGTCCAAAGCTACAAGATGAAGCCTGAGCAAAACCCATCATGTTTGCTAAGAGTTTACTAGGGACCCTGACAGTAGTTTCAACTGAATGGTGGAGATGGAAGTTAGATTTCAAAGGGTTAAGAACTGAATGAATAGTATAGTTAAAGGAAATAAAAGTAGATTATTTTTCTAAACACTTAGAAATGAAGAAAAGAGATACTGTAAGACATTAAGTTTCAAAGAACAATACTAAAAGAAGGCTTTTTGTTTGTTTAGGGGAAGATCTGAGCATGTGTATAGACAGAAGGGAAATATGTAATAAAGAGAGAAATGAGAGGGAGGAAGAGAGAGGAAAGGAGAGGAGAAGAGGGGAAGATGGGGAAAGGGAAAGAGGAGGAAAGGAGGAAAACATGAGAACAATGGATGAGGCAAGTCTCCTGAGGAGCTGGGAAAGAAGTACATTAAAGGGATACAATTGTGTCAAGGAGAGAAACCTCAACTTCTGCAAGTATAGTAAAGGAACAGAAGTAAGAAAAGATTCTGAGCTACAGAGGATGGGAGACCAATAAATTCAAGAAGGATGGCATCAATCTTCTCATTTGACCCCTCATTTATGACATTTGACATTTTGACATTTCAGAAATAAGAGTCTTCTTGTAGAGACTTTCAGGAATACCAAAGACTTCAATAAAAGATATAACAAGAAGATACTAAATAAGATAAAACACTTAATCATTTAATAGGGGGGTAGAGAGCATTTGCCCATTTTAAACATGATCCTTTCAGGCTCGAGAACTAAGTTTATGAGTTTGGGGGGTCTGAGGAAAACTGCTAAAACATGACTAGTGAATAGTCAACAGATTGTCATCACAAGATGGAAAGTACTCTTGAAAACAAAATGAAAAATCATCTTGGTGAAAATAAGCTTTGAGTATTTAATGCTAGAAGGAAATGCCTGCCTTGGCTCTGAACTTCTCTCAGTAGAATGCTACTAAGACTACAGCAGCTTCCCTCGAATCATTTGGGAAATGAAGAGAAGTCTTAATGCAGGAAAGCATTAAGACTGCAAAAAGCAAGACAAGCACCTAAGATTGAAGTATGATGCAGAAAAACTTAAAGCTTGGAAAGTTTTTGTAACTAAAACCATAAAGTGAAATGATTGTACCATGTTAACTATCATGTTAAAACTATGTTCAACATTAGTCTGAAACTAAGAGGTCTGGGAAATTTTCCAATGGTTAAGTTAGAAGCCTCTTAAAAGATGCTAGATGTCATTTTAAAAGAACCTCACTATGAAGCAAACTGACTGATAAGGGCATATTACATAGCTAGCCATCTCCACAAGAAGGCTTTCCACACATGAGTATAACTTTCCTTAATGTTACAGAGAACCATCCTGATCAGAGATAGTATGTGGATCTACTGAAATCGCCCATTTTAAAATGTTCTTGATGGTGAATTATGAGGGATTCTCTATAATGCTGAATAGCTCCCTAGACAGAACACAGCATATTCCCAAAGATAGCTTATGCTCAGGGACAATGACGCATGACTATGTCAGGGGCATCTGACTACTGATTTACATAGTGAGAGATGTGGATTTTTTTTCCTCCAAAAAAATGGCTAACTATGATTTTGTATAGTCAAAAAAACAAATATAAAAGAGACTTAAGCAAGGCTCATCTATTCTCCCTCAGCCTCTGTTTATTGTGCAAATACACTGGAGGGATCTCAAGGCTGCAATAAGGGAGAAAATTTGATTTAATTCACTGATATTTTATTTATGTCTTCCTGTACAGAGGCTATGTCAATGGATGGAAAATTTTAAAGGGAAAAATAAACGCAGAAAATCTAATTATTTTCAAAATACAGATCTTTTTTAAAATCCCAAGGAGAAAAGCCCAAATTACCTGAGAATGTATCTAGCTCACATCTAGCCATAATGGTAATTTGATGCTTTGCTCAGCATGCAAACTGTACTAATTGAGATGGCAGCAAATTAAGATTAATCATCTTCTTCTGAAATCTGCAAACAAAATTCTATGCAGAAGTATCTTAGAAAAGCTAAATGACTGCATAACTTGCTGACAAGTGATGAGGCCATAAGATACCATAAGCTGATGACGTGGTCACTTCTGTGCTCAATACTCTACCTTGCAGAACCTAATCTAAAAACGTGATGCTTTCCAATCTCATTAGAAGCTATGCAATAATGTTGTGGGGTTTTTTTTTTAATTCCATTTCACTTGAAAATTTGTTAACACACAGTCCAGAAAGTCTTTGGTTATGATGAAAATTACTCTGGAAAATGCATGCGCTTTAGAAATGGTAACCATCACCCCAGCAGAAACCACACAGACTGGCAGGGCCTGCTGACCATCACAGAATATATTTTCAAAAATATCAGCTTAATCATACAGAAATACATCTCATGGCTTTCAAGGTTGCATCCGCTAAGTGGACAAGAGCAACTTATGAACCATACCTCTGATAGCATTTCATACTGGCCTCTTCTCCCCAAAGCTATAGTCAATAGATCATAAACCACCGATGCGCTTTGTAAGCTGATGATACGGTCACTTTTGTGCTCTGGAATCCTGCTCAATACGGCATCCCGGTTTGCCTAAGAACATCAAAAAGAAAAAGGGCTTTGAGAAAGGTCAGTACAGAGATTAAATATCTACTTGCTGTTTACAAAAAAGCTCTTCACATAAATGCTTCTAAAGCCAACAATGTACAGATGAGGTCTTAGAGCAAATTAGAAACAGGGGGTATAAATTTACCCTTGGCAACTGAAAGCTGGCCATTATAACACAAAAGTACACTGCTCTGCGCAAAAACACCAGGATTTCTCATATTTGAACAATGGGACTGATTCAAAAGGCTGCTCGTACCTAAATCAAACATGTGCATGAAACTATTTAAAGCTAATACAAAGCAAAATTATTTCCCCAGATGCACATAGGCACCTATGGAATCCTTGCACACATAGTTGCTTTAGGAAAGCAGAACTATACATCCAGTATCGAGATTGCCGATATCTAACATTTATTTGCCATTTTTCCTCTGTGGGAGGGAGAGAGGGGAGGTAGAAAAGAAGGAAAGGAGGAAGAAAAGGAAGGAAGAGGAGGAGGGAGGGAAAGAGGATTCCTAACTCCCACAACTTCCATCATGAAATGGTGCTTTCAAATCAACAGGTCCTATAGAGATTTTTTTCCTTTCCTTTCCTCTCTGTAATAAAATCTGTATAGCTATCCAACACTCACACCTCCTTGATACCTTTGTGGCCTCTAGCAAGTCTCTTAACCTCATCAGACCCAAGTTCCTCATCAGTAAAATATGGAGATTGGATTAGAAGGCCTCTGAAGTCTTTCGTGACTCTAAATCTATGGTCTTATGCTTCTATGTTCTTTACCATAATGGACCGCAAGTCAAAATATAATTCAATATAGATTACAGGAGTGCAAAACAGACTTACAATAGAAAGAGAAGAGCAGATTTTTAAATTTAAATAATACCAGAGAACAGCATTCTAATTTAATGTCTCCATAGTTTAGCACAAAAATACATCACACACATTCAAGCTTAATATTCTCTTCTATCTAGAAATCAAATGCTCTTTACAACCAACTTGTTTTCATTAACGTTCAAATTTAATTTTTCTACAGATTCCTAGAGAGACATTGTATTATAGATAAAACCGATTATTTTCCCCTTTCCTTATTATAGGGATCAAAATGATTCAAATGTGGTAGTCTCTGTCTTTAATTGGACAGGCCTGGTCTCTCAATAACTCATAACTCTGGATCAGTAAGGACAGAAAGAAGACCCCAGGGCTATGTTCTCAGAGTGGCACATGAAGTAAGCACTGGGATCACAGAGATGGCCGTTTTGATGTTCTCCTTCCTTCATGCCATTCTGAAAGCCTGCTTACCAACTCTGCCTCCCACTAAGAAGGAAATGCCTTTCTTTTCAGCACCAACTCCTTGGCATTTACTGTTAGCACCATAGATCAGTATGGATTTGGCTTCAAAACTCCCTCCTCTGAAATATAAAAGTTAGAATAAAAGATAATCAGGGCACTTCTCATTGAGTGAATCACTTCTTGTTAGAGCAGGCCTCATCTTGAAATTTTCATTATAAGTTTTCCTGATCCAGGTGTCAATTCTAAGCCAAGCAAAGAAATAATGGATTAACTAAGCAAAATTTGCTAGAAACAATCTTATCCTATTTTTTTTTTGGTGCTATTTGTCCTAAAACCATTACTCTGAAGAGAGAGATCACAGTAATTCTGATATTTATAAGAGATCAAAATTACAGGCCTTATCAGCTATCAAGCTGTATCAAATACTTTTTTAATTTCAAGTGTTCAGAAATCTTGTGTTTATAAATGTATAATGCACATTTTCAAACATCATTGTGAGCACTAGCTTTTCAACAATTAAGGTTGTTGTTTTAGTTACCATTGTATAGTTGTAGGTTTGATAACCCCCCTTATTTTATGGAAAGATTAATCAGAGTCAAGAATAATGTGATATGATGACAGACAGCAACCCAATACTGAACTTACTTCTTGTGGGTGGAGGGTCTAACAGACAGATTTATGTTTCTGCTTTATAGCTAACAGAGTCATAAAATAAACCATTTTCTCAGCCACTAAAAATCTAAGTAATGTTCATTTTGACTCTGAAGTTAAACATATTTATTTCCTGTCTACAAACTGTTAAAAAAAATTTTAGAGAAGGAAATAAGTTTTCATGATGGTAAAATTGCAATTTCTATAATGTCTACATAATTTCTAATTATGGAATATAAGGTTGCACATAACTATTTTGATCAGAAACCTGCTGTTCTGATTTCTAACCAAAGCATCATTTGAAATCATTGTCAATGTCATTAGACCTTACTATACATTGGTGATTTCATCAAAACCAAAAATCTTGTTTTGAAAGTTTCTAAGTCTACCAACCCAAAGTGCCTCCAATTTTAAAGGCTACCAGTTAACATCTATTCAATTAAAGACAAAAAGGGATAAATGAAATGCATACCCTCCCCCCACCAAAACTGACATACTGTCTTTGGAGTCCGATACATTAAGTATGACCAAGCAAGGCAGAAATGGATGATCGTATTGTTGCCTAAATGTCTAATATGAAACAGCCTTAATCAAAGCGTAGGCTATAAAATACAATGAGGTTATTGAAGAAGAGTGTGGGGAAAGCACAAAATATAAATTCCTGAGGTGCCAGCTGGTCAAAAAGTGAGAAGCATAGGTGGCAAGGATAACAAACTGTTACTTTCTAGGATGATTAAGTTCAATGATGGATAAGCCAAAGAAAAACAAAAGAACTGGTGAAAATAATCTTGACCACACTAGCACGACCACTTTCCGGTTTTTAATAAAGAAAAAAATAATTTTCCTGATTAATGCCATTCACTACTCCTTTATACCCCATTTCACCCATTTTTCTATATTCTTTCTGTATACCCCAGAATACTCTGAGAATTCCTGAGTCACTTACAATTCTCAAAAATTGTGGAGAAGGGTAAATATGGTCCCAATTATTTGAAAAGAGAAGAGGCTACAAACAGCTTTATTTCTACTCTTGGTAAAATCCTCCAACCCATCACTGAAGTGAAAAGCAGCAATTAATCACTCAAAGCATTGTGGCCTCATCAAAAACAGGTCACAGCAATCTAACTCCATTTTTTATAATTTTGATACTATATCTAGGTCAGGAGATGGCCAAGGAAATGTTCTATAGATATAGTGTATCAAAATTTCAGCAAAGCATTTGACAAAATCTTATGCTATGCTTATGGGCAAGCTGAAGAAATGAGACCTAGATTATAAGTGGGTTCAGAATTAGCTAGATAAGTGAACTCAAAGAATCAGCAACAGTAGAGTATTCAAAGATTTGTCCTTAACTCTGTGATGGTTAATATTTTTATCAATGATTTGGACAGAATTTTGAGAAGTGCACTTGCCAAATGTATAGGTGATATGAAGTTGAAAAAGAGTTTATGTGATAGATAACAGAGACAGGCTCCAAAGAAGACGTCAACATGATAGAAGAATGGGCCTAATCAAATGACACCTAAAAGGAATATATGTAAAGTTCTACCCACCAGATTAAAAAAAAATCAGAATTACAAAATCTTAGAGTGAGAAAGAATCTCAAAGGCCATCCTAATCAAATCCATCTACAACTGAGAATCCCCTCTACATCTCCATCAAGTCGTGACTCAGCCTTCTCCTGAAGACTTAAAGGATGATGGAGCACATCATGGCAACCAATTCTACATTTTTTTTTGGTTGGAAGCTTTTCCTAATGTCAATCCTAAACCCATTTCTCTAGTTCTGTCTTCTGGGGTCAAGAAGAACAAGACTAACTCAAGTCCATACAACAGTTCTTCAAATACTTTCTTCCCAAAGTCTTCTTTCCCAGGCTAGACAAGCCCAGGCTAACATCTTTGACTCTTCTCTAGACACTATCTTATCAATGTAATTCCTAAAATGTGGTGACCAAAACTTCCAAAGTATAGGATAGTTAAGATATAACTAGATAAGCATTCCTGTGAAAAAGATCAGGGTTGGGGTTGGGAGGGGTTCTGGAAAGGGGATGGGAGAGCATGGCACCTGGGTAAACCAAAAGCTAGATATAAATCAACAAGGAGACAATAACATCAAAATAACTAACAAATCGTTAATTGAGAGGTATACTGTACAGAATGAAGAAGCTGACAAATGCACTTTACATGACAGCAATCTTCAAGTATCTGATGGGTTTTCATATAGAAAGACTTCTTTAGCCTCAAAGAGTAAAATTAAGAGGACTGGGAAGAAGTTGCAAAGAGATGCTATACTGAAGCTAATGTAGAGAAAAATCTTCCTAACAATTAGAGTTGCCCCAAAGTGTAATGGACAGTCTCTAAAGGGAATGAGTTTCCCCTTGCTGCAAGACTTCCAGAAAGAGAGATCAGATAATCACTTGTCAGCACTGCTACAAAATTGTTCTTAGCCAGGTACAAGGTTGGATTGAGGCAAACTAGGCTTAACCTATTTTGCATAATAGACCTCTTTGTCATTCAGCCTTCATTTTGAAGAGGTTGAATGACCTCATGCCGTGATACTCCGGCTTACACATGAATTGGAGTTCAGTGAGCAGAGTTGGGCCAAGCTGATCAGCCTCACTCTCTCTTCCAAGAGTCATCAAAATCCAGGGGCAGGGCAAAAGTCAAGATGACTGTGCATGGCTTAGGATACACTAGCTGACCACACCTTGGTGTCTTCAATGTCTGACCAAGCTCTAAGCTCTCCACAGAACTTGCTTTAGCCACCTTCAAGACTGTTGGAACAAATCATTCTCATCCGCCCATTCCACCAGGCGAAGTCTTCACACAGTTGGGGTAGACAACCCCCTAAATCACTGATGGGTTTTAAAAGTCTAGTGAAGCCTATGAATTCCTTCTCTCGATGTTTTTAAACTCATAAAGTACATAGGATTACAATGGAAACCAATTATATTGAAATAGACATTTTTTCCTCCAGCCAAGTTCATGGACCCCTGAAACCTACCCAGGTGAAGAACTTCCTGGGCTAGAAGATTTTTGCAGTCCTTTCTAACTGTGACCTTCTATGATTGTATAACCAACCAGACTGGGGCTAAAAGGGGAAGAGGGGCAGTACTCCCACATTTTTTAATGTCTCTAATTATACTTGGAACACATAGTACAATGCTTAGCATCCAAATAGACTGGAGCACTCTCCCTCCTCAATCCCCACCTCCAGGCTTCCCAGGCTCCCTTCAAGTACCAGCCAAAGTTCCACCTTCCACAAGAAGCCTTTATCAATCCCCCTTAGTACTAATGCCTTCCCTCTGGATTGTGTCCATTGTATACTGGCCACGTCTTCTTTATATATAGTTGCTTACCTATGGTCTCCCTCATTAGACTCTTTCAGTGCAGGAACTAACTTGGACCTTTCTTTGTATTTCCAGCACTTAGAACAGTGCTTGACAGGAATTTAACAAATGTTTACTGATTGACAGAATGACACAGCAGGCAGTTAATAAATGACAGCTGATTAACTAGCTGAACACACAAAAAATATCACTTATAAAAGAGAGTAAATAGAATGAAATAGAATAAACCGAATATTAGGACTAGGAGAGGTCCTAGAGGATTACCTAACAGAAGCCTCTTATTTTATCAGTAACACCTGTTGCCCAAAGGTATGAAGCAACTTAACCATACAGCTCATACAGCTATTAAGATCATACAGCTATTAAGTGGCAAAGTCAGCATTCAGACAGACCTAATCCCCAAACCAGCTCTCCTTCTTCTACATACCATGCTTATCAATTGTCCTTGATCAGAGCCCAATATTATTTCTACTGTACCACAAATGTTCAAAACTCTAAACTTATATCACTTTTAATTGTAAGAGCAAATTAGTTCCATATTAGGGGCACCTGAGTAACACAGTAGATGGAGCACCAGGCTTGAATTAGGAAGACTCATCTTCCTGAGTTCAAATCTAGCCTCAGATAAAATGAGCCTGAGAAGGAAATGGCAAACCACTCTAGTATCTTTACCCAGAAAATCCCAAATGGAGTTACAAAGAGTCTGACATGACTAAAATGACTGAATAGCAACCGGTTTCATATTGCCTACTACATTACATTGTGTGGAAGCAGAATACGCTGAGAGAGAAAAAACTACATTTATATAGTGCTTACTATGTTCCAGGTACTATGCTAATATTATCTTATTTCATTCTGAGAGGTAGGTGCTATTATTATTCTCATTTTACAGATGAGGAAACTGAGGTAAACAGAGGTTAAATGACTTGGTACGGTCACACAGTTAGTAAGTGGCTGAGGCTGGGTTTAACATCAAACCTTGACTCTAGGCCCAGCTCTCTATCTACTGCACTCTCTCAACCGTCTGACAGTGACTGTATTCACAACACCATGGTTATTCTTAAGTTCTAACATATCAGGGATTTCCTCATAGGCCATGACCTTTGGGGAAGTCTGGCCTGTTATGGTGATGGGTAGTTTAACTCAGGGAAGCAACTGGCTATAAAAGGGACTCCAGCCAGCCAGTGCTCAAATAACATAAGGTTCATAAACACAGAATTGACCCCAAAACTGCTAGATTACTAAAACAAAATGGGTAAGTATCCCCTCCCTATTTCTACATTAACCTCTTACCTCATAACTATAACTATCTTTTTGTGACTTTCTATTCAAGGTGTTTCTTGATACAGTCATCTGATCACAATTCTATAAAAATGGTGTGTGTGTTATGTTAATTGGAAGGACACACACTGTGTAATTTTGCTATGGCTCTGAAACAGTTTATTTATATTATGTTAATGTCAGGATTTAAGAGGAAATTCTGAGTCTCATGTCAACACAGAATCTGACCAGGACAAAGACTGTGGGTCTGAACAATGAGGGAAATAGTTAAAAAACAAATTGTACTGGTCTCTCAGCACTGAGAGGACCTTCCCAGAGATAATAATATGAAGTGCTCCCTCTAGGAATCACATCCCTCCTGAGTCATCTGACAAAAGCACTAGCACCCTGGCCAAAGGGAAATCCCAGTAGAGAAGAAAAAAATTTTCTGTATTGCACTTACCATAGATTCACTGATCAGCAACAACAATAGGGCTTCCTCAGTATTCTCCTGGGGGCAAAAAATGCTGCCAAAACAAAACAAAACAACAACCTTAGCAAAGCCATGTTAGAATAATGTAAACACACATTACTATAAAGAGAGCAGAAATTATGATGGAAGCTTCTACATTCACAATACCAAGCAACAGAACACTTAGTATTCACTTGCTTGTTTTGGGAACAAAACCTTTTGCATTTACGTAAAGGGAGGGAACCAGGCTACTTATAATAGCATGTTTTAAACATACATAGCCTTTATACAAAGAGAAATCTACCTAGCTATGAAATGTTATTATATACAGTAATAAGCCTCCTATGCATACAAACTGCAGGCATGTTAACATAGGATTATTCTGATTTGTTTTCCTTTTTTTGTGAATGAAAAAAGACAAACAGGGACTATAAATTATCTTTCCTACCCAGGAAGAATTCAGTGGGACTAGTCATATCTTAATGAGCTGTTTTTATTCAGGGAACAATGCAATTCAATAAAACCTACAGCAAGCACTTTAATCTGCATTATAATATCAGACTAAACTTTAAATTTCTGAGCTAAAAGGAAAAAAATTTTAATTCAATGTTGCTCAGGATCACAGAAGAGAAGTCAAAAGGTAACACTAGTATATACTTTCCACATCTCATTGTTTGCATTGCCAGACTCTATTGCACTTTAAATTTTGCAATTTCCCTCATTTCTTTCTGTTCTGAAACTCTCAAAAAGTCTTTAAAGGTAGTAGCTAAATGAAGGTTTCCAGTCAGATTAAAAAACAAAAACAAAAAAAAAACAACTTTTCCCCTGGAATGAAAGAATATTTGCCTAAATAGATGAGTTAAACAGATTAAGCTTAAGATGCCTTAAGCTTCATCTTAGTAATAAAATAAGAATTATTCCTTCTTACTCTAGAATTAGCTGCTAAATAATAAGGTTTTTTTGTTTTGTTTTTGTTCTTATGTAGGTTTAAAGGGAAATGAGATAGTAGATAAGAAAACACCATGCTACACTTATGTTTTAGAAATTCCATTACAGATTTGGGATGTTGGAGTGAACACTCAGTCATATAGAATGCTAAAAATGTTTGGGGATAAAAGGGAAAGGTCAAATCTTGGCCCTAGGAAAGATGACAAAATGCATCTCTCTCCTTTCCTTTCAGAGGCAAGAATTACATTTGTGGAATGTTGCATTCAGAGTGGCAGCTGTTTTAGTTAGTTTTGCAAAACTGTTTTTCTTTGTCACAAGGGAAAGATGCCTGGGGAAAACCAGAAAAGACTTATAGAAAAACAAAAACTTTTGGGAGGTGGAGGGGTGGGAGAAGGAGTATGAATGGTATATGATGGGATTTGGAATTTTCCAGGTTCTTGATTAAGCAATGAACTCTGGGCAATTGGGGATTTTTCCTTTAAGGGATTTTTAGATTTAGAAATATTACCCCATGAGAACAGATTGGGTGAAGGGGTATTCAGTAGGCTCACTATCTTGGGGTGGGGTATGGGGGAAAGATGAGGAGAAAATTTGTAACTCAAAATCTTGTGGAAAAGAATATTGAAAAATAAAAATAAATAGAGAAAAAAGGGAAATATAACTCCTCCAAATGCTCGGTTTTTCGTAATTTTTATAAAGACTTTCAAATTTCCAACAATAATTTCTATGTAATACAGCTTCTGCTAAACATGACTGCATCATCAGGAATGCTATCCACTTGTTTTAATGGTAAGATAATTAGTGTCAGTTAAGTCCATGTACCTGCTCTGTATTCCATCAGAGCCATCAACTATACACAAAGTAATACTGTGCTTATCAAATTTTGTAGCAAGTACACATTTACGGGCTTCAATTCAATCCCTTCTAACTTGCCCAACCCCTCTGATGGAAGAAACACAATAATAATGTCAAAGTCAAATGATGACCAACTTAGAAGAGATTTTTTAAAAGATGCTTTATGATTGACAAATGGGGAGAGGGGTTGGGGTGGAGAATCACCTCTAAATAATTAAGAATTAGCTCTACTAGAGAGAACTGAAAATAGAGAATCGCTAAAAGAGGGCTTTATAAAATTACATACGATTTTCAATTATTACAAAAATTTGTAGATGTAGTCACATTAATACAATTCTTTCAATCAGGTGTATCTTTAAGACATTTCATGTGAGTGAAACAGTAAGCAGAAGACAGAAGTGGGAAAAATCCACCTTAAAACACATGGTTTGTGAAAGAATTCAGGAAAACAAAGTTATATTCAAATGTCCCACCAAGCAGCAATTTGCAGATGAACTGTTTACAGGTCCATAGTCTTGTTATCAATTGCTATTACTCTTCAATTCCCTTCAAAGATCCCAAATACTGAAATAAAATTCAGCCCACCATCGTAAAACTCCAAATACTAAGATGAAACATTTGTGCTATATTACCCTTCCCTCTTACCTACAGTGGATTTGGAAATCCTTTTTTTTTTTTTTTTGCCTTTTGGGGGGCAATTGGGGTTAAGTAACTTGCCCAAGGTCACACGGCTAGGATTTTGTTTGTGTGTGCATTAAGTGTCTGAGGCCGGATCTGAACTCAGGTCCGTCTGACTCCAGGGCCGACGCTCTACTTACTGCGCCACCTAGCCGCCCAATCCTTTTTTTTTTAAACTTCAAGATTCACTATGCAGATCTCTCCTTCCAAGTAACCATAAGAAATATGATTACTAACAAAATGTTAAATTATAAATAAATAAATCTATGGTTATAGTATTATTTAGGAAATTAAACTACAATGGCTAGAATTAATATTTTATAAGCATGAGGTAGGAGAGCACATAGAATTGATCAGATCTGAGCTTGAAGTAACTTAAGAAAACATCTAGCCTCCCTCTGTGTTCCACAGAAGAAACTGAGGCCCTTCAAGAAGCAACTCATTCAAGGTCATACTGAGGCAAAATCAAAATAAACATAACTATCAGTGTCAAGCATGATAGTGGGCAGTGAGTGAAGGAAAATTACTTGTTAAAGGTGGAAGCTTTTCTAAGGAGGCAAGGAAGAGCACTAGCACACCAGAGCTAATGGCTACGGGGGAATTGGGACCATGGTCCCAGTTCCAAGGTGGAAAAAAGTGGTTGTGTTTGCTCACAGACCAGCGCACTGGAGGAGAGCAGTAAACCTCTCCCTAGATGATATCCCTTTGGAAGAATCCAAAACTTAGAGGTCACCAGAATTACCTCCACAAAAAACCGGAAGCTTGAAGCTTGGGACAGTGTCCCTTCCATCCCTTCCACCCCAGAAGCAGAGCCCCATTTTAGCACAGGGTTAAAAGTCAAGAAATACGCTTGAAAATGAGCAGACAGCAGTAAAAGATCCTGACTATAGAAAGTTACTATGGTAATAGGGAAGATCAAAACACAAACTCAGAAGAAGACAACAAAGTCAAAGCTCCTCCACCCAAACACTCCAAAAAAAAAAAAAAAATTGGCCCAGGTCATGAAAGAGCTCAAAAAGTATTTTAAAAATCAAGTAAGAGAGGCAGAGCAAAAATTGGGAAGAGAAATGAGAGTGATACAAGAAAATCAAGAAAAAAGTGGTAACAGCCTGGTAAAGGAGGAAAAAAAAACACCTTCAAAAACAAAATAGGCCAAATGCATAAAAATCCAGCAAAGTGGAAGGATGCCTTGAAAAGCAGAGTTAGCCAAATGGAAAAGGATGTATAAAAGCTCATTGAAGAAAACAATTCCCTAAAAATTAGAATTGACTAAGTAGAAGCTAAAGACTTCATAAGGCACTGAGAAACAATAAAACAAAATCAAACAAAAGAAAAAACAGAAGAAAATGTGAACTATCTCATTGGAAAAACAACTGACCTAGAAAATAGATCCAGGAAATATAAAAGAGATCCCAAAACAAAAACTCCCAGGAATACTATAGCCAAATACCAGAGTTACCAGGGCAAAGAGAAAATATTGCAAGCAGCCAAAAAGAAACAATTTAAATATCATGGTGTCACAGTTAGGATAACACAAGATTTAGGGGTTTCTACATTAAAGGATCAGAGGGTTTGGAATATGATATTCCAGAGGGCAAAAGAGTTAGGATTGAATCCAACAAAAGTAACTAAAATCCTTCAGTGGAAAAAATAGACATGCAATAAAACAGAGGATCTTCAAGCATTCCTGATGAAAAGACTAGAGCTGAATAGAAAACTTGACTTTCAAATACAAGATACACAAGAAATATAAAAGGTAAGCAGGAAAGAAAAATCCCAAGGAATTTAATAAGGTTAAAATGTTTACATTCCTACATGGGAAAATGTTATTTGTAACTCCTAAAATGTTTCTCATTATGAGAACAATTAGAAGTACACACAGACAAAGGGCACGAGTGTGAGTTGAATGGGATGTTATGATTACCTAAAGAAATTAAATTAAAGAATGAGAAAGAAGAATGTACTGGCGGAAGGAGGAAAGGAGAGGTAGAATGGAGCAAATTATCTGACACAAAAGAGGCATGAAAGAGCTTTTACAGTGCAGGGTAAGATCAGGGATGTGGGAGGCAGGAGCTCATAAACCTGATTCTCATTGGAAATGGCTCAAAGAGGGAATAAAATTACACACTCAGCTGGGTGTAGAAATCCATTTTATCATACAGGAAAATAGGAGGGGAAGGGGATAAGAGAGGAAAGGGGAGATGATAAAAGGAAGGGCAGATTGAAAGAGGTAAAAGACAGAAGCAAAACACTTGAGAATGAACAGGATGAAAAAGAGAGAGAACAGGATAAACGGGACGAAATAGGATGGGGAGAAATAAATAGTAAGCATTACTGTGGGAAAAAAAACTTAAGCAAGTTTCTCTGATAAGGCCCTCATTTCTCAAATATATAGAGAACTGAGTCAAATTTATAGAAATAAGAACCATTTCTCAATTGATAAATGGTCAAAGTATGTGCACAGGCAGTTTTCAAAGTTACTAAAGCTATTTATAGTCATATGATAAAATGCTCTAAATCACTACTGATTAGAGAAATGCAAATTAAAGCAACTCTGAGGTAATACCCCATACCTATCAGATTGGCTAACATGAAATGAAAGGAAAATGACAAATGTTGGAGGGGATGTGGGAAAATTAAAACACTGATGCATTGTTGATGAAGTTGTATACTGATTCAACCATTCCAAAGAGCAATTTGGAACTATGTCCAAAGGGCTATAAAACCATGCATACTGCCCTTTGACCCAGCAATAGCACTACTAGGTCTGTATCCCAGAGGGATCAAAGAAAAAGGAAAAGGACCTATATGTACAAAAATATTTATAGCAGCTCTTTTTGTGGTGGCAAAAAAACTGAAAATCAAGGGGATGCCCACCAATTGGGGAATGGCTGAAGAAGGTATCATATATGATTTTGATGGAATACTATTTTTCTAAAAGAAATGACAAGCAGGATGCTGTCAGATAAAACTGGAAAGATTTATATGAACTAATGCAAAATGAAATGAGCAGAACCAAGAGAACACTGCATACAGTAACAGAAATATTGTATGAGATCAACTGAGAATGACTTAGTTATTCTCAGTAATACAATGATCCATGACAATTCTTAAGTGCTTATGATGAAAGATGCTATCCATTTCTAAAAAAGAATTGGTAGAATCTGAATGCAGATAGAAGAATATTTCTTTTTAACTTTAATTGTCTTGAGGGTTTTTTTTTCTGTTTTCCTTCACAACATGATTTAAATGGAAATGTGTTTTACATGACTACATATGTATAACCTATGTCAAATGTGCTTGCCTTCCTAATGGGGGAGGGAGAGAAGGGAGGGAAAAAATTTTAAACTTCAAAATTTGAGAAAAAAAGAATGTTAAAATTGTTTTTACATGTAATTGGAGGAAAAAATAAAATATTACTTTTTAAAAAGAACTGATAAAAAAAATTTCCCAAAAAAAGTTGATTTAGAAAATTAGAGAAGAAATTTCTCTAAAATTATAAAAATACTGAATACTAAAGTATCAGAACTAAAAAGGGATTTAAGGAAATAGAACATAGAACCATAAAACATTGAAAGTTAGAATAGTAAAGAACCTTAGAACACAGAATGTCAAAACTGGAAGGGAATTTAGAGACTATCTACTCTACCTCACCTTTTACAAGGGAGGAAACTAAGGTTAGAAGATGACTAGCCCAAACTTGTGCAGGTAGTAAGTGGAAGAACTAAGATCGGAATTCAAGTCCTTAGACTATCCCATACTCTTGAAACTTAACCAAGGTTACATAGCAAGGTTTAATAACAAAATGGGGAAAGATCTCATGTCTTTTATATGAACTGATGCAGAATGAAATAAGAAGAACCAGGAAAATAATATACACAATGACTATCACAATATAAATGGAAGCAACAGCAACAATCCCTGAGTGTTGTATTATTGTAATTATCAAGAAGCTGACCTTAGAGAAGAGTAAAATGTTGCCCTCCCCCTTCTTTTTATGAGTGGGGGACTCTATGCATGTGAAATATTGCATATTCTTTAAGAGTCCATTAATATTTAGTGTGGTTTGTTGAATTACTTTTGTTTCTCTCTTTTTTATTCTTTATTATAGTTTTCTAGGTTTGGCAAGGGGGAGTAACATATTCAGAAATATAGCTGATGTAAAAACAAAATTTCCTAATAAAATTATATACATATTTGTAAAAAAACAAAAATGAACTCATGTCTTTCAACTCTCAAGTCAGGCTACCCCTTTTAATTTTAAAAATGGCAATTCAAAAATTCCCAAACCACTTCAAACTTTGTACATAGATAGTCATTCATAATAATAAAGGGCTAGCATTTTAACTGAAAAGATAAAGAACATGAGAAATGATTTCGAGGGAGGCAAATTAAACAAGTTTATGTTTTAAGACAGCAATGGGAAAGGGGGAGGGTATCAAACTATATTAAATCAGTCTAGGAGAAAAGCTCAGAATATGTTCATTTGTCTGAATCACTGGAAAACTGAATAAGAGATTATGAAAGAGAAATGTCAAGGCAGGTTTACAGGCATTAAAAGCCTTGAGAAATACAATCTCTTTGCTGAGCACTACAGATATTTTTCAGATGTCACCCACAAAATAACTCTCTGCCCAACTGTCTCAATTGCCACATTCTAGAGAGTTTTTGTCTGAAGGCATTCTTCAGTGTTTAACACATGGGCATTATCCCAAATGCAGAATGGTGTAGCAGAAAGAATAGTGGGATTTGGAGTTGGAAGACCTGTGATTGAATCAGTAAGTTAACTTGTCTAAGCTTGTTTCTCAATCTATAAAAATGAAAAGACTGGATTCTATCATTTCTAAAATCTGTTCCAATTCTAACACTCTGTAAACGCAGCATTTTGTAAAAATATGGTACAGCCAAGTCTCAATTATGATACTAATCCTGGCCAATTGTTCTGCACTCTTCATCAGAATGGAGAATAGAAAATATGTAAAAGATTCAGATGGAACATATTTACCCTTGTCCTTTTTCCCTTTCCTAATTCCTACCCTATTCACTCTGAGGTTTCATTAAACCTTACCTGAGTAGACTTCTTCAAATATTCCAAAAGATCTGTGATTTCATCAATGTGATTTTTCTTTCCACCAATACAATTAGCAACCCCTCCATATGTCAACAGGCAGTTTCATGAACTGCTATAGCTGAAATAAATTCATCTTCCGGTGGCCAGTATTCTGGTAATGAGTCTCTCTGGTCTCAGTCAACCTGATCCTTCTATAACAGACTGTGCCTGTACTTAAGAGTCTTCAGTCAGGGAGGTCCTGTCAGAGCCTATTCACTGATGGCCCGGCCTGTGGGAATCCAGGGTCACTTTGATAACAACAATGAGAATAATTTAGTGGAGGGCCAGACTGGGCCAGAGTGGACAAAGGATTAAAGGGTGGGTTGTGGGGAGAAAAAAGTTAGTCCATACCTGTTGTGATCTACTGGGTCTAGCTGCCTATAATCCCCTCCCTTCTAATCTGCCTTCCTCTTGCTTCCCCTGGGCTGGAGGTACAAGACTGTGAGGCTGTTACCTAAAACCCTTCAGGAAGACTGGAGAAGAGAGTTAGGCCTAAAACAACTGCCTATGTCCTTCCCCCAACCCAAAGGCCTCCAAATTTGAAATGAGAAAAGAAAATTTTAAATTTCAGTATCACCTAGCATTTATAAATCATTTCTCTCCTACTTTCCTAACTTTCTCTCACAGACAAACCTAGTTTAAAGTATTTTTTAATTCAAAACATCAATGTACTTAAGAGAAAAAGTGTTAACATAAGGGTAATTAACTTTGCCGCTGACTTAGGTGTTATTTGGCACTAACTTCTGCAAGGTAAAGGTAAGACTTTCAAAGACAGATGAAAATCTGTAAGAATAACAGAAAGATACTCAGATTCCTATATAATCACACCCTACCCACTTGATCACACTCAACAAGGATTGAGTGAGTAAATTAATGTAAAAATAGTCAAAGTTAAATTAATAATACAATGAAGTGGCTTCCTCTTTTGGCCCCCTCTTTTTCTGAGAGTGGATCTCCCTCTCTCATACAGGGAGGAAGTACAATAGTTGCTCCAAAGGCAAGATCCCACTGTGTGATCTGGGTGATCAGCACAGAAATTTTGACCTGTTCCATTTCCAGCCTGGGCTAGTTCACCCCTTAAGCCAACTTAGTATGCCACCACAACACCTTCTAGGGGTTCAGCATTTTGCCAGACCCAATGGAGACTCAATCAGCTTAAACCTAATGTAAATAAATCACTCAGGACTCCCAAGCTTAAGCAATCCACCAGCCTCCTCAACAGCAAAGATTACTGGGCCACCATATCTGGCCTTCTTTCTTTTTTTCTTAAAGGAGAAAAACCAGATTTTAAAATTATCATGCGATTTCTTATTCCCATCTCCTAATAACAAGTGTGTAAAACAAGAAGGCAAAGAACTCCATACTTTTCTCCTGTGTATACTCGGGCTCTTCGGTGGAGAGAGTAGTTTTTTGTATTGGCTCCTTTCCTGAGGGGGTCATCAAGCGGTGACTGGTACGGAGCATCCTCCAGGGGATTCCAGTAGCTCTGTTCACACATACCCCTTAACAAAATTTCTGCTAACTGCCTGGCTATCGTCTGTGGATGAAACAGAAAACAAACATTGGTAATTCTACACTGACATTCTGGTTTACAGAAACTTGCTCTTAATAACAGTGACAGTATTAGAGTTTACAAAGCACTTTAAATATGTCATTCCATTCAGTCCTAACAGCCACAGGAAATGGACAGGGCCAGAATTATTATTCCCATTATTACCTAGGTGAGAAAACTAAGTCTCAGAAAGGTTAACTTATAGTGCAGAATGTTAAGCTCCCTGAAGGCAGGGGCTGTTTCATTTTTGTCTTTATATCCCAGGCACTTAGCACAGTGCTAACAGAAGAGGTGTTTAATAACTGCTTGTTGAATTGAATTGCTAAAGCCACAAGTAACAAAGCCAGAACAGGCTCCAGATCCTCTTAAGCCCAGTATTCTTCCCCTTGACAACCCAGTGGCTCCCAATATGTTTTTTATAAGAATGAACTAGTATCACCAGGCTCCTACAGATCCAATCAGTGATTGCTTTCATAAAGACACTTCTGGAATGGAATTGGTAATCACCATTAAGTGGACTTACACCTTTTAACTTTTTAAGCATAACACAGCACAAAACCCACCAAGAGTTCTCACTGCACTGGCTAGAAAATCCATCAAAAGCTCAGAGGAATCATTACAATTTGATACCTACTTTTCAAGATATTATGGAGGATTTTCACCATTTCCCATTGTCAGTTATCCCTCAATAAACTGATGTTCCTTCTTCCTACTACAACTACATATATTTCAAGGCCTCATTTGAACATACATAACTTATTTATACAAATTTTAAAAAGGAATCCAAGTTCATTTCTCAAGCTATTGACAAAGGAGAAGGGAAGTACAAGTGTTTTTTCATCAAGTACAAATGAAAGTGTTGCCAAAATAACCTCCTTTATGCACAGCCACAACCCTCTATTCAAAAATCTGCAGTGGCTCTCTAGCCTACTAGATAATGTTCATACTATTTGTTTGGCAATCAAGGCCTTACACAATGTGGCACCATCCATTCCCTGAATTAGTGCACATTCTTCTTCTCTGTATTTGTCCCTCATATACTCTCCGTGCTTTCCCACCTCTCACACTGTATTTACATATACTCCTGCCTAAACTAACTTCTAGCCTCAGTGTGCCTAGTAATCCTAATCCTTTATTCATTTGTTTGTTTGTTTACTTATTTTTGCTTTTTTAGAGGGGGAAAGGCAGGGCAATTGGGATGAAGTGACTTGCCCAAGGTCACACAGCTAGTATGTGTTAAGTGTCTGAGGCCATATCTGAACTCAGGTCCTCCTGACCCCGAGGCCAGTACTTTATTCACTGTGCCACCTAGCCACCCCCAATCCATTCTTTAAAGGGTAGCTCAGAGCCCCTCTTCCAAAGAGATTTTCCTGATATCCTGCCAAAAACAATCCCATATTCAACAAACATATTAAGCACCTATTATGTGCAAGGCATCTTAACAGGTGATATGGATACAATAACAAAATGAAAAATGACAACGTCCTATAGCACTTTGCTTTGCACCTGTCAAATGCCCTTCCCGTGTATTATTTGATTTCACATACCAAAGGGGTGGGAAAAAACCTTAAACCTTTTAACACTGAATAAAGAACATCAAGAACTACCATCCTATATGTTTGTTCTCCCACTTTTACCAAATCTTTATGAGAGAAATCTATACATAAACTTCACATCTTCAGTGAAGAAAGCAATGGGTAACAAACAGGTTTTCACAAGAAATAGCCAATGATGTACCACATCACTGAGGAGATACCACAACATTTGTTCTGCAATAATCTATTTCAATAGTCTGGATGAAAAGTAGTAAGTGCTTGGTGACAGCATTAAGTAGGAAGAAAGGGAAAGATGTGAGAGAAACTGCAGAGGTGGAATCAATAGGACCTTGTCATACTGGTTTTAGAATAATAGGCAAAGATGACGTCATGGTTTCAAAGCTGCTAACCATGAGAAGGGCGAGAGAAGCAGAGGCAGGTTTAGGGATAAAGATAATGGATTCTATTTTGGTCATGCTGACTCCTAAGAGCTAAAAGGACAACCTTCACCAGGCAGAGATCATAGGACTACAGTTTTAAAGCTAATAAGGTCTTTCTTTCCCTCATTTTACAGATGAAAAAACCTGAGGCCTTGTGCTTTAGGAATATCAATTTGGAACCTATGTGGAAATTGGATTAGAATTAAGAGAGATTAAAGAAGACCAATTAAGAGGCTACCACAAAGTTTCTCTGATGAAAGTCTCATTTCCATAATATATAAGGAACGGTTTCAATTTATAAGAATAAAAGCCATTTCCCAACTAATAAATGGTCAAAGGACAGGAATAGGCAGTACTCAATAAAAGAAACAAGACTATTTATAGCCATATGAAAAAATACTCCAAATCACTACTAAAGTCAGAAATGCAAATTTTAAAAATTCTGAAATGCCACCTCATACACTGCAGATTGGCAAAGATGACAAGAAAAAATCAGAAATCTAAGAGGGGATGGTTGAAACAGTGCGTGCTGGTAGCTCTGTGAATGGATATAACCATTCTGGAAAGCAATTTGGAATTATACCCAAAAAGTGACCCAGCAATACCACTGCTAGGCCTAAACTCCCCCAAAAATGAAAGAGATAAGAAAAGGTCCTACATGTACAAAAATATTTGTAGCAGCTCTTTTTGAGGTAACCAATAAAACCCTGGAAACTAAAGGGATATTCATCATTTGAAGAATGCCTAAACAAGCTGTAAAATATGAATATGAAGAATATATTTGTAGCATAAGAAATGAGGAAACAATTCAGTTCAAAGAAGAAAAGATGTATATCAGTGCTGAATGAGGTCAGCAGAACCAGAAGAACAAATTATACCATAACATCAATATCATAAAAATGAACAATTGGGAAGACTTTCACAAACGGGTGAGAGACGAAAGGGAACAAGCATTAATTAAGTGCCTACTATATGGCAGGCACTGTGCTAACCACTTTACAAATATTATCTCTTTGTCACAAAAACCTTCCCTGTGAGGACTGCTCACACAGGTACTACTGTGAACTCCATTTTATAACTGAGGAACCTGAGGCAGACAGAGGTGGCACACACCTAGTAAGTATCTGAGGCCACGTCTGAATTCAGGATTTCCTGACTCCAGGCCAAGCACTCTCTCCACTGTGCCGCCTGGCTGTAGAGGCAAACGTTTTCTATAATAAGAATGACACTGTAGAGACAATCTTGAAAGACTTAAGAATCATACTCAATACAATGATGATCCATGATCCCACAGAATCAACAATGAAAAAGACTATCGACCTCCTGAAAGTTGAGTGGTGAGAGAGGGGACACAGGGTGCAGACTGTTATATACACGTACATGTTTGTGTACCGCTAATGAGGGAACGGGCTTTGCTTGACTACACAAGAAGTGGTCTTTTCTTTTTTCCCCACTGGTAAGAGAGGTAAGAGAGAAAATAAGTAGCTATCTGTTCATCAAAAAAAAATTTTTTAATAGAGTTTGGGGGTGGGGAGCTGCTACCGATATGGAGTGTCGCTTGAACTCTGAGATAAGCACTTTAACTATTTTATTTTGTTACAACAGACCTCTCACTGAGTTGGAGTAATTCATAAATGTCTGCAATGTAAAATAAACACATCAATAAAACTCTCAAAAAAAGGCAAAGAAAAGGAAACTGCATCCCAGAGATTAAAGACGCAGCACCACTAAGCATTAGGGCTAAAATCTGAACCCAAGGCCTATGATGCAGAAGTCAATGCTCTCTCCACTGTCTTCTGCTGCGATGCCTAGCAGGCAGCAGCCGGTAATACTCAAGGAAGATGACAAAGTCATCCCCACTGAAACAATAATGAAGCCATAGGAGCACATGATATTTTAAGGGTAAGGAATATAAAAAGAAAAGAGGGCTTGGAGCACAACTCCATGGGGCACCCACATTTAAATGAATGGATGAGAGCCTGAGAAGGAAAAGTCTGATGTGCATAAAGTAAACTAGGAGAGCACAGTGTCACACAAGCCGAGGAAGAAGGGAGAGAATACTGAGAAGTATGAGGTGGTCACTAGCATCAAACGTTACAGAAAGCTCAGAGATGGGGAACTAAGAAAAAAGCTCAAGCACAGAGGAGGAAGTCAATAACCGCTTTCATTAATGAATAAACATGAGTATTTCTTCCCTCTAGAGTTCCTTAAAAGTTATTCATTGTTAAAATACTTAAATGGCTCTTACCTTCCCACTCCTGACTATTGGCTCATTCAGAGAAGGACCTCGTCCTTCAATTTTCTTTGCAAACACAGTGCCAGGCCCAGGGTATTTGTGAACTGCCTACCACATCACTTCAGCATCTGATACAGCATATCTACACAGTAGACATGATGAGATCATGCTGTGTAGGGGAAAAAGCAATAGGCTTGCAGTCAGAAGACCTGGGCTCAAGCTCTATCTTTGTCCCTCACTAGCTGGGGATGAACCGTTTAGAACCACTCTAAATTCCTGAGCCGTTTACTCACCTGTAAAATGGAGAATACAATACTTTTACTTGCTTCTTCACAGGGTAGTTGTGTAAAAAAAAACTTCTTCATAAACCACAATGGGTTATAAAAACGCGAGCGACTGTTGTCTCCAATTCTTAGCTTGAGACTCCCTTCACAGTTCCAAACCAGAATCCCTCCACAACTCTGACTGCTAAGATTCTTGTATGTGTCCTTTTAATCTTCTATATGGTGTCCACCCAAAGTTCACACAATCACACAATGTTTGAACTGAAAAAGACTTTGGAGACCGTCTAGTTCAAGGCCCTCATTACTTTACAGATGAGGAAACTGAGGTCTCCAAGGGAAAAGTAACATGTTTTGCCTGAAGAAGAGAAGGCTTTAGAGGGACTGTCATGATAGAAAACTCAGGGATGATATGACAGAGCTCCTTTCAAGTATCTGAAAGGTTAGATGGGAAATGGCTAAACAGAACAAGTTACATAGACTTGTTCAACATGGCTCCAGAGGGTGAAACCAGGACAATGATGAGAAATTGCAGGGAGGCAGATTTCGACTCAATGTAAGGAAAAAATTTCTTAATAATTAAAAGTATCCAAAAGTGGAATAAGCTGCCGGGGAAAATAGTAGTCCTCAAGTAAAGGGTGGCTGACTGCTACCTGAGATGTTGCAGAAGGGATTTTCTGTCATTCTAGTTTAAGTTAAATTGCCTGAGATCCTGTCCAACTCTGAGAACCTGGGATTCTGTGACAGTAGGCTGACGGATCCCTAACTCTGCTTCCTATGGTTCTTTTGATACTCATAGGCATCATTATTCTTAAAGGCATTCAACAAAAGCTTACTGAATTTAATTTAGTTTACTTTACCACCACAATTTTTTTAATGACATGGGGGGGGCTGATTTTATCATTAAAAACATTAGGCAATGGAGCCACATGGACAGCCAACCTAAGACACTTTTTTTTTCAACCTAAGACTTTAACAAAAGAACAAAACCTGTATACAACAATGCGAGCTTCAAGACAGCAATTTTACAGTGACTTTTAATTTCTGTCCTACTTGAATTTGTTTGGGGGATCTATGTTGATAAGATCAACTTTCCTTCACAATTCAAATCCTACTCATAAAGCTAGCCTTTTAAGCTGTTCTATCTTCTCAAGCTATAAGGGTCATAGTATAAGGGTCATACTGGACTGTATGAGTATTTTTTAAATAATCCTTTTATGAATACCTTTTGGTTTTATAACACCTTCATTTTTAACCATATCCCTCCCACCTAAAGTTCTGAAATGAAGATTTTAAAAAAGTATTTGCTCACTTACCAAATATACTAAGCCATTACTATTATATGTCCAAGGCACTAAGATAGAACACTCTCTAAAAGCCAGAATTTCATTTCTCTCTAGCCCATACAAGAGGCCGATTTTCTATGCAAATGAGTTTTCTAATAGTAAAAACATCCTAGAAAAAGATTATCTCTAGATTTCCATCAATTTGAAATCTTTTAAAATACCACATGGAAACTTAAAATGCAACCAAATCACTGGCTTAGTGGTTTCTGATAACTACTAGGTAATGACAAAGTTTCTCCTATCATTTCTAAGTAAGTCTCAATGGCTTTTAAATATCTATGAAATTTTGCAAGTAAATGCATACTTGCTAGCCCCTACAGAGGTCTTTGCAAAGATATGATACAAATGCAATTTTGAGAAACTAAACAGTTCCCGCACTATTTTCCTTAAACCTTCTATTACAGCTCCATTCCAATCCCATTCCAGTCATATAAACTAATGACTTCCCCTGGAAGCTGAGGCCAACAGAGGATAACCTCCTCTCACTAACCAAAGAATAAATACTAAGAGGAAAAAAATCTCCCACATGCTATACTCAATAGGTACAGGGGGTTCTAAGAACTTCTTCCTAATGTGTTTTCCTCATCTCCCACTAAACTGACTATCCCTTACCACACTCTGCCCAGCCCAGGGATCCTACTAGTCCTCATGCTTGCCTCGATAAAGAACAAAGAAAAGGAAGAGCTCCAGGAGCTGCCTATCATCCAAATGCTGGGGCGCTTCCTCATCTTTTTATACCTGTGCCACCTTTAAGCTATAGTTTCCTATAAAGGGAAAATCCGAATAAGAGCCAGGAAACTAGGTTTCAAGCCTCCATTCTGCCAGTAACTGACCAGTTAGTTTCTCTTTGGGACTCAGTTCCCTTATCTATTAAATAATGGGCTGGACTGAATCAATCAGTATTTCCCAAATACTAGTCCGTAGACCCATACACCAGCCTCAGGCAAATTTTTCACTAGTCCACAAAAGCTTTCCTCTCAACACCTTGACTTCTTTAAACCTATAGAAGAGATTAATAAAACTAAGTCCTATTACTTTCTCTTTTTCTGTGATCTTACTCCTCTTATCTCCACCTTCTTTTCTCCCCAGTTCTGGGCCCCTGTCCCAGAGATGCTGAAAACTGACACACTGACATTATGAAGAGAATAGAGGTTACTGGGAGACCACCAAAATATTTTACTGATCCAAAGTCCCATTTCAGAACCCCTAGAATAGCTCTATGTCTGAGATCCTTTCCCCTCTAACATTCAATGTCCCTAAGATTCACCACAAATAAGTACAACGTAAAAAATGTAGAAGAGCCATATATCATGTGTTCCATAGTTTTAAAGTGCTCTAAATACAGCACAGTAATGATCTCAGTTGAACCTAACAACCCTATGAATAAGGTAGTACGAGGGTGATGATTGACATTTTAGAGATGAGAAAACTTAAGTTTATCTGGTTAAATGACTATACCATAAAGCCTGTGACAGAAATAGGTCTTAAACTCAGGTTTTCCAATTCTGAGTTCAGAACACTTCTATGACACCTATACATAACCTGGGGCAGTGTAATAGGAATGGGAATTTGAAGATCTTCCTTGCCCCTACTTTGAAAATAAACTCTGCCCCCTAATAGGCTGAATGTAATCACATGGAACCTATGGTGAGAGAAGTTTGCTGAAGGGCAGAGCCGAGCCACAGGAAGCTAGGAGTCAGAGTTAAAGAGACAGTGGGAGAGAGAGGAGCTCAGGCAAGGAGATAGAGAGGCTTGTGAGTAAATATTGATCTTATATTGGTTTGTGAGAAGGTTAAAGGATGATGTGGCTCTCTGTGTTGTTATGGTTTTCTTAACTTCCTTGCTACTGTGATGGAACTAGCTTACTGGTTTTGAAATTCGGTTTTCTGGTGTCTAAATAAATGCTTTGGCTCTGTCCTCTATATGGAGAGTTTATTATATTTTGCGAAGAAGTGTCATGTGATATTTATAGTCGTGGTCTTTATCATGATCATAAATGCTGTAAATATTGCATTGGCACTACAGAAAGCTAAGTGGCACAGTGTATAGAGTGTCAAGTTGGAAGTAAGGAAAACTCATCTTCCTGAACTGAAATCTAATCTCTGACACTTACTAGTTGTGTGACCCTGGGCAAGTCACTTAACTCTGTTTGCCTCAGTTTCCTCATCTGTAAAATGAGCTGGAGAAGAAAATGGCAACCCACCCCAGTATCTGCCAAGAAAACTCCAAATGGGGTCATGAAGAGTCAGACATGACTGAACAAGAGTTCAGACACAACTGAACATACATAACCTAAAAAAGGATTTTAAAAGGGGTAAGAAGGTCAATCCTAAGTTGATACCTGAAAAAGAAGCAAATTTTTTTCTAAAGGAGCTTTTGCTCTGGCACCCTCCTACCCAAAGGAAAGTATATGAAGACTCAATTTTGTAGATATTAGCTAATTCATCTTTTTAAAAAATTCATTACTATTACATTAGTAATATAACAACATAATAAAAAGTCATAGATGATGTTCAATAATGGTCTAATATCTGACAGTCCAGTCTACCTGTTCAATGTCTTATGTCAGTCAAAATACCAGTAAATACAGGATCAGAGGTATGAACAATTTAATCAAGGTCAATTACAGTAAATTAGCAATAAGATAAACACTGGGATCTATTCACATCTAAAGCAGAATTTTGGATTTCTAACAAACAATGATTAAAGGCTATTTAACATTAACCAATTCATATCTAACTTTGGCCTGCTATTAAAAAGAGGTTCTGAATAAACCTAGTTGGTCCTTCAAAAGTCTCTCTCCTCAACTAAAATGATCAAACAATTTCCTCTCATTATTTGATTATTTCCAAGCTAAACTATTTCCTACCTCAAGGTAGCAAATGAAGCTGAGAAGAAAATAGAAACATAAGTCCTTTAAACTGGAATAGAAAACATCTGCCAGTAACTAGGTTTGAAATTTGGTAGCCAGAAAACATCCGTGGTAGGACTCAGTGTTTCTCCTCCAAGTTGAAAAATGGAATTCATTTTCCCTAATGAAATAATAATTACACATGGTCATGATTATGTTCCACATTTAATCAATTCTGAAAACCTGGGTTTTCATTATCCCTTTTAAAAAGCCATGATAACATTTGCCATTTTAATAATGAATGGAAATCTTTGAAGGCCCTTACACACTGACCAAGTGAGAAAGTTTATGGAATATATTGGGGGAAATAAATTTAAGAGAAAAAGAACATATGGTAACAATGTTTACCCACATATGCTCTGTTCTTTCTATTTATTTTCAAAGAATCCTTCCTAACTGAAGTATTCTATCAGAATTTTTAAAATATATAAATGTTATGAAGCAAGTATTTACTATGTAGCATGAAAGCTCAATGCGACAAACATTTATTAAACAGCTGCTGTGTGCAAGTCATTGCATTACATATGTTAAGAGGAATACAAAGAGGGATAAGACAAGGTCCCTGCCCTCACAGAGTTCACAACAAAGTATTTTATATGCATCGCCTCATCTGATCCTCACAAAATTCTTGTGAAGTAGGTTGTAGGAATATGGTTGTACTGGTTTCTCTATTGCTGCTAATAACTGTGAGGATGATGATGCTACTTCACATCTATATAGTGATTACACATTTAGAAGGTGGGAAGCCCAGACCAGTAAAGTGACTTTAAAATGGAAATGGAAAAAAGTGACTGGATCAAATCTGTTGACTCCAAATACTGTCCACAAATGTAATGATACAAAAAGAACTGCCAAGTGAGATGAGCCTTCCCTAGAGGGAAGCACATGTAGGCTCATCTCTGCTCTTCCCCAGCCCCCCACTCAGGACTACAAGGAGCACCAAAGGTCATCTGACCAATTCCTAAGACTCTCTAGGCAATGAAATTCTACAAGCTCCCTCTGAAACCCACTTCATCCTGAGATCTTCTGAGGGATGCTACCTCACCTAACACTCTTGTGCTGTAGTTAAAGGATTCGTGACAGATCTGTGAAGAAGGCAGAAGATGTCCCAGACGGCGAGAGGAAAAGCCAGACATTTCAATCTACTCATACTGGTTTGAGTCTTATTATAAGCTATTATCACTGGTACAGCATTTGGGGAACAGAAGCCACCACAGACCAGGAGCTGCTGGGAAGATAAAGCTAGAGAATTCTCATTCCTTTTTTTTCTTTTTATACCAGAGAGGAAACTAAGGGCTTAAAAAAGTAAAAGAGAGAATAAACGAATGGATAGGTGGGCCAAGCAACATCTTATTTTAAACAGCTATGTTCATGTTTCTGTGCCACTAATTATAAAAACAAACAAATTAGTAAAACTTCATGGTGATCCTCCACAGTCAACATGCTGATGCTGAATTTGATGGCTCCCATTTGGTCTCTCTCTCACACAGAAACACACACACACACACACACACACACACACACACACACACACACACTCTGATACACTCCTATAGTTCAATAGTCTGTGAAAACTGCATACACACATTTATATAAATTTATGGTCTAAGAATGTATGAATATCCCATGTATGCTATTTCTGTCTGTCCATACACACACACACACACACACACACACACACACACACACACACACACATTCTGACTGTTTAAGTACTATGCAAATATTATAAATACTGTACACATATGCAGTATTCACAGACTAATGAACTGTAAATGTATACATGTATAATATACATATGTGTATACATGTGTACACACACACATGCACACACACACACACACAGAGTTACAGACTATTAAAGTATAAATTCCATGAGGGTAAAGGCAAGTGTTTTGTCTAAACTCTGTATTTCTTCTGGGGCCCACATCATAAGTAATGTTTGTTATCTCAGTGTTCCAAACATAATAGACATTTAATTTTTGTTGAAGAAATTCATATACATTACAACCCCTTTAAACATACTGATGCCTCAGGACAGAACTAAAACTGACCCTACAAGCAAACTCTCTTATATTAGGTTTTCACTGAGTCTAGTTGCTATAAACCTGAGTTTATTACAGGATACAGGCACATCTATGTCATAACAAACTGTATGATACATACTTTATATCTAACCTCTACTGATTTTTAACAGTCAATAAGCCAAACTTACCATTCGCAGGTTTTGTGTGGTTCTTGTTTCAACAGCTCTTAGAATCTCTCTAAATCTACCGACTCCTCTTGTCAAGTTCCTGTATGCACACAGAATTTGATAGGGTTTCCATCTGGTGTGTATTATTATTAAACAATTATAGATTCACATTTAAACACAATTTGCCTAAGTAAAAGCTGTTAACAAAAGTCTAAGCAAAGAGTTTTCCTGTGCAAACTATTCATTTTTATTAAAATGTTCCCACTGAAAATAATGATCGAGGGGGGCAGTCTCATGTTTTGAAACTTCAGTGCAGATAACCAAAGGAAATCTGTAGGATTAAATCAAAACCTGAAAACCAGTGCTAACTGAGACAGTTATATAAGGTTCCCCAGGATGTTTCCACACTTACCTTTCCAAGGTACAACATTTTTCCTGTAGTTCTACTGGAAGTTACACCTGCCTCCCTCTTTAAGTGTTAATAAGTGGATAGATGAGCCAAAAAGAACACAAGATAGATAAAGTAGGTGGGCAGAGATTCAATAGTAGATCTATGGAAGCATAAAAATAGTATCAGCCCTGGAGTCAGAAGGACCTGAGTTCGGATCCAGCCTCAGACACTTACCACACACAAAACAAAAACCTAGCCATGTAACCTTGGGCAAGTTACTTAACCCCAATTGCCCTCCAAAAAGCAAAAAAAAAAGTCTCAGATGCATGTAAAGTCAGGGCTCCCCCACTTCATCAAGAGCATTGCCCTAAAGAGCAAACATCTTAGCAAAGAGCAGTGACACGATTTTACACTGAATCAAATCTAAATTCTACTGCCTGAGCCCCTACTGCTATTGCAGACTTCTTACAAACCCCTCTCCTCCACACTCTTATGACCAAAAAGCACTAGCCTTGTAGAACACAAGATTCTCCATCTCCCAATTCATATCTGCCTTTGTACTAGCTGTCCCCAGTGGCTAAAATGCTCTTCTTCTGAACACCTTTTGTAATTCATATTTCCTTAAAGACTCTGCTCAAATATCACCTTCTATAAGGGATCTTTTTTTTTAAAGTCCATCCCCCTCACTACCCCACCACACGCATATACAGAATGCCCAGTGCTTTTCCCTACATCTTTTATCTTGCTTTGAATATATCTATATATGTGCCTGTTGTCTAATCCCTCAGAAAGTAAATTCACTGAGGTCAGGCATTATTTTCCTTTTGTCTCTTGTAGACTTAGGTGAATAAGAAATGCCTGTTGATTGAATAACTGGATCAAAGGTCTCTTTTCAAGATCTAGTACAATAAACAGGGGTACAAAGATTGAGAGCAGTACAAATCCCATTTCAAAAGAACTCTATGTAAACAACTTCAAGGGACTACTTTTGTTAAGACAAAATGGCTATTTTTCTTCCAATATTATATCACATAAACAACTTACAACTATAACCAAGACTGACTCATTCTCCTTTTCCTAAAACTCTAAGAAGGGTCATTTCAACTCAAATCATTTTCTGGGTCTTTCCTTTGCAGTGAATATAGCCACAGTATATGTTGTAATCTGATGATGTGTAGAAGCTGCTCATAAGGACAGAACTCTTTTCAATTAACCACAAAGTAGGTCAAACCCTAATAACTAAACCTCTGACAATCATAGCAGATGCCCTATGTATTTTGACCTCTGTCCACATGATACCTTAAACCAAATGAAAATATTAAATTTCACCTGAATGCAAGTTATTGACATTGATATGTGACATCTCAGACTCCGATCTTTTTCAGAGGATGTACAGTATAACAGCTTTAAAAACAACCCTTGATCATTACTGGTACAAAAACATTCTCACTCCTTTCTCATCCACATATGATACTGGATCAAAACCTTCAAAGTAGCATAAAAATAAATACAGACCCTGAGCAGATCTAAAGGAAATCCGAGGAGAAAAAAGGACTAACAGGAAATCAGGCAGTGAAAGGCTGGGACGCTCTTTTTATGCTATTATTCACTTCTAACTTCTTTTTCATTTGGTTTTCATGATGGCATATGTAGGGAAACAAGCATATCTGGTACAAGATAATGGTTAGTGTCTTCAGCAAACTACAAAAGTCAAAAGAAGAAATCACAGTAAGAATTGAGTTTGTAAGCCTCATGTTGGAAAAGATGGGCATTTTGCAAAACTGTTTACTAGAAATGAAGTAGGATCTTCAGCAGAAACAAAAGGACAAAAGAGGTAGAATTGGACAGGTTTAGTTCAAATTTAACCCCCAATTAATAACCTCTATATGCAGCCTAAGGTACCTGAGATTTAGTTACAATACTGCAATCAGAAGTTCACATATAAGATTTCCCCAAGATGACCGTCTTGTAATTCATCAAATACCAAAGTATAAAATGTCAAAGTTAAAAGTAAGTCTTAGTTCTAATTTAATTTGATTCTTCAATTTTACAAATGGAGAAACTAAGGCCCAGAGGAAACTAGCCAGAATAAAGGACATCACAGTACCACTCTATTCTGACCTAGTCAGACCACCTTTGGAGTATTAAGATAGTCATTAATTTTAGGAGATTAATAAATTGAAGTATGACTAAAGGAGAATTACAAAAATAGTGAGGTGACTTGGAATTATGCCATCATAAATATCTGCTGAAATTGAAGGAAATGAAGCTGTATAGTCTGTAGAAGAAGACACATTGTGACTATGAGGCAGTATTGTACAGTGGAGAGAACCCTGGATGAGGAATCAGAAGACCCAGGCCCAAATTCCAGCTCTGTGTGATCTTGGTCAAATCACTTGTTCTCTCTAGGGCCTCAGTTACAGCCTCAATGTCCCCTACAGTCCCTTTAGCTCTAATCCTGTGATTACCACCTTCAAACAAGTGAAAGGCATAGATAGGAAAGGGAAATTCCACCTCAATAACTGGAACAACATCTTAGCAATTACTGGAATGGGTTGATCAGATAATGAGCTTTCCATCACAAAAGGTCTTCTGGCAGAGGACAGACAGACCACTTGGCCTGGGATACTATAGAAGAGATTGATGCTTCAATAAGAGCGGATCTGACAGCCCCATTGGCTCCTTACAATTCTGAGAATCCATGATTTCCCTAATTTTAAAGACTTGAGAATCTGCTTTTATCAATAAATAATACCAGCTATCCTAGGTTGTAAAATGGTCATCATTTTTGCGTGCATAAGGAAAAGCACGTTTTCAAAAGATGGCCTTATCACAGAGCAAGAAAAACAGAATTTTAAAAAGTAGAGAGACTTTAGAGATCATCTGGCCTAACTGCTGGTAAACATGGGTTAAATCCCCTGTACCAATGAAATCAGACTAAAGCTTATATAATACTGTCTTTTCAGATTAAGTTAGACAGCATAATTTCTTCAGCATGATTTCAGAAGAGAAGGACAACATAAAAGTGCAGGCAGTATTCTATAACCTTAAGCCCCTTCAAGATAATGGATTATTTACAGGATCTCTAATCCATCTTGTCTAACCCCACACCTAAGAGGTAGGCAAAACGAAAAGCAGAAGTGATTTGTTTACCAATGGCACCAAGTTACTAGTGGACAGACTCGGTCTGAAACTCAAGTTTCCTAATTAACAGAATTCATTTTATTATATTATGATGCCTTACTTATACTTAATATCTGAAAATACAAGGTTACTAAAATAATTTCTAGGTCCATCAAGATAAACTTCTGAATTCTGGTTTGATTTTGGCTGTGGGATAGATGGGGAGGAGGGTGGCAAAGGAAGAAGGGACTAGGTGACACAAATAAAGAAATAGGCAATCAAACTCCCCTCTCATTCACAGGGATGGTTCCTCCCATGCAGGACTGAGGCCCTCTGGTGGAAGAACACTGGGAATGCCCCATTATTAAATGATAAACTGGATAGACTAAAGGGGATAAAATCAGAAACTTAAATTCATAGAAGTTTAAGGGCAGAAAAAGACCTTAGGGATCATATCATCTAACCCTCAATTTATAAACTGGGAAATTAAGGTGCAGAGAATGGTTTGTCCAAGGATACACATCTAGTTAGTAACAGAGCCTTGACTAAAACTTAAGGTCTACAGAATCCCAGTCTGGGGCTCTTTCCACAATACTGGGTACAGAGCTCTCTCTGTTTCACCTAGTAAACATGCTTACTTTTAAACAATTTTAAATTAACTTCTGGTAGAGATAGAAATGAAGATTAAAATTACTTTTTAAAGGTATAGGAAGTCAAGTAAGCAAAAAATCCAAGAAAAGATATCTGGCACACTCATTTACATGGAGGTAGTGTGTTTTGGGTGCTTTTTTAATATACTTTAAAATTTTTCTGGTTTTATGATCCATTCACTAAAGTAAAGATTGGCAAACTACAATCAAGGGTCAAATCTGGTCTACTGCCTTTTTTGTAGTATGCAATGATTTTTAATTTTTAAAAACAATAAAACTTTATTTTAAAATGTAAAAATTATGTTTAACTGGGCCATACAAAAAAAAGGCAATAAGCCAGATTTGACTTGTAGTCTACAGTTGCCAATCCCTGTACTAAGGAATACACAAAATTACAATGAGATGTAAAAAGATGTTAAATCACTAAGGGATTTCTAAAATAGTTTTCAGAAGGACTTCTGGCAAGACAGCTAAGTGAGAAGCTTTATATAAAGCAAACTTGCTCTAATCACCTTGAAATACACCAAATAACTAAAAGAATGACTTAAAAAAAGGAAAAGAAAAAAAAACTTCATGGAAAAATCAGTAGTCAGAATAAATTAACAAAGAAAATTTCCTTTTATAATTTTAGAAATACTATGTGTTAAGAGAATATCAGGAGAACAATTCATAAGAAACAAAATTCTTAAATAATTACAACTAAAACCTCAGATAAGGTTATCATGATTATACAAAGTCTGAAAATGGCTGGAAAGGCTAATGAAAGAATAAAAGCAGACAAGAACTAAAATTAGAGTTCTTAAAGCAAAATTCAAAACAAGAACTATTGGTATAAAATAGACAGAAAACTTTAATAAAACCAAAGATACTCTGAAAAAAAGATGCAGAACCCAAAAATTCAATAATATAATGATTATTATTAAAGTCAAGACAAAAGATAACAACATGAAACTATGTGAGGGATTTTATTTTTAACTGAACTAGGAGACAAGATTTAGAGAAATAAGCTAAAAAGTACTAGCTTCCTAGAAAAAGATGACAAAACAAAATGCCTAAATACCGTATTTCAGGAAATCATAAAAGAAAATTTCCCAGATAAACTGAAAACAGAGAATTAAGTACAGCTAAAAAAATCCATATAATGATATCACAGAAGAAATCCTCATTTAATTCACCAGGAAATATGACTGCTAAACTTCAGAATATTCATACAAAAGAATATTTCTAGAGTCAGGAAGAAACAGATCACGTATTAAAGAATTTACTGAGGGGGGCGGAACCAAGATGGAGGAGTAGAAACAGCTCATCCAAGCCACTCTGCCCCCACATTCCCCCCAAACGATGTAAAAGGGGACTCTGAACAACTTCTGGAGCCCCAGCACCCACAGAACGACACAAAGAAGCTAAACTCCCGCTGAGGACAGCCCAGCAGCCCTGCAGGAAGGACCAGCGCAGTGGTCTGGGACCTGGCAGCATGCAGCGCGCAGAGCGCAGGAGCCAAGCCGAGCCCAGGTCCGCCTGAGCCGAGGTTTTAGCCCCAGGGCGGCAGGGCCAGCAGCCAGCTGGAGGAACCCCAGAACACCAGAAGCTGTGGCGACTCCAGAATTATCAACATAGACTTGCCTGGGACAAAGTAAGAGGGTAGTGCCCTATGGACTTTGGGACTGGTATTAGGGAATGCGTCGGCTCCCTGCCCTGGGGGCTAGAAGCCGCTGAGAACAAACGCCATTTTGTAGTTTTCAAAGGCAGCTTCCGCTCCCAGCCTGCAAATTTGTAGGGAGATCCAGCTGATTGATCAGTCTTGGGAGGTAATCGCTCTTGCTTTAACCTCCCTGGATCTGGATTGTGATCTAGGGTGGAAGTCGTGGGTGGGTTTACAGCTTGCCAGAAACGGAAGTTGCCCCCCACACGTTCGGGACGAAAATTCCTCTAGCTGGCCTTAAAGCCATAGTGTGGCAACAAGCCCAAAAGTCAAGTAATTAAGTGGCAACATGCCAAGGCAAAGGAAACAGAAAAATGCAACCCTAGACTCCTATTTTGGGGGCATAGAGCAGGAAAAGGACTGTGAGGTCAGAAGTCCTGCTCCAAAAGCCCCAGGGGAAAACATGAGCGGGTTGCAGGCCATAGAGGACCTTAAGAAGGACTTTAAAAATCAAATAAGAGAAGTGGAGGAAAAATTAGAAAGAGAAATGAGAAGGATGCAGGAAAAGTATGAAATGAGGGTCAACAGCCTGACTGAGGAAAACAACACCTTAAAAAATAGACTAACTCAAATGGCAAAGGAGGCCCAAAGGGCAATGAGGAGAAGAATGCCTTAAAAAGTCGAATTTGCCAGATGGAAAAAGAATCTCAAAAGCTCACTGAGGAGATTCATTCCTTCAGAGTTAGACTGGAGCAAATGGAAGCTAGTGACTTTATGAGAAATCAAGATGCTGTTAAGCAGATCCAAACAAATGAAAGAATAGAAGGCAATGTGAAATATCTCATGGGAAAAACCACTGACCTGGAAAATAGATCCAGGAGAGACAATTTAAAAATTATTGGACTACCTGAAAGCCATGATCAAGGAAAGAACCTAGAAATCACCCTTCAAGAAATTCTCAAGGAAAACTGCCCTGATGTTTTAGATCCAGAGGGCAAAATAGAGGTTGAAAGAATCCTCTGATCACCTCCTGAAAAAGACCCCAAAAATAAAACTCCCAGGAATATTATAGCCAGGTTCCAGAATCCCCAGATCAAGGAGAAAATACTACAAGCAGCCAGGAAGAAACAATTTCAATATTGTGGAAACACAATCAGAATAGCCCAGGACCTGGCTGCTTCTACACTGAGGGATTGAAGGGCATGGAATATGATATTCCAGAGGGCAAAAGAACTGAGAATGAACCCAAGGGTCACCTACCCAGCAAAACTGAGTATTTTGTTTCAGGGGAAAATATGGTCATTCAGTGGAATAGAGGACTTTCAAGCATTCTTGAGGAAAAAACCAGAATTGAATAGAAAATTTGACATCCAGACACAAGAAGGAAGAGATGCCTGAGAAGGTAATCAGGAAAAGAAATCAAAAGGAACTTATCAAAGTTGAACTATTTACATTCCTATATGGAAAAGCAATAACTGTGACTGATGATATCTTTCCCACTATGAAAATAATGGAAGAAGGGGGTGTGGTCATATGAATACATATGTGAATGTGTGTGTATATGGTTACAGTTATATATGGATAGAGGGCATAGGTTGAATTTGTTGGGAAGGGAGAATACTCAAGGGATGAAATTATGAGGTGAGAGAGGAAAGTGGCAAGAGGAGATGGGGAGAGACAGGGTAGGGTAAACTATCTCATGTAGGGGAAGTGGTTGCAAAGGAGGGGGAGAATAAGAAGGCTAAAAAGGCAAAACCACATTCACATTGAATTTGGTTCAGGGAGAAAATGACATACATAGTAAATGGGATATCTCAACCTGCAGCAGGATAGGGGGAAGGGGGATGGGAGGAGGGATGATGGTTGGGAGGGCATCCTTGGGGTGAGGGGAGGTTGGAAGTACCCACTATAAAAGAGGGACAGGATCATGTAGGGAATGGACCAGGTGGGGGGTGGGATGAGTGGGAGGGAATTATAAGCAGCCTTGTACAATATATCTACTATGATAATGTTTTGCATAGCTAGACATGTACAACATATACTGAATTACTTATCTCCCAAGAGGGAATGGGTGACAAGGGAGGAAGGAAAGGGATCTGAAATTTGAGGTCGTAACATTAAATGCTTCAAATATATATAAATACTATTATTAATACTCTTTTGCTTGTAATGGGGAGATAAGATGTGCAGGCATTGGGACACAAAGATTCACCTTCCTCTAATGGAAAAGTCGATGGGGGTATGGGAGAAGGTATGGGAGAGAGCAGATTGGAGGAAGCGATATCTTGTGGGACTGCTATTCTGGGAGGGTGGGTAGGGGAAAAATAGGGGGGAAATGATTGTAACTCAAAATCTGGAGGAAATGAATGATGTAAAACAGAAGTTAATAAAGCATTTGTTCAAAAAAAAAAAAAGAATTTAGTGAGAATTAAAAATTATTCAGTACTACTCACATCGACAAGAAAGGAAGAATTGGAATACAAAATACCAAGAAAAAAGACTTGAATCCAAAGATAATTTATGTTATAAAGTTATACATAACACCATAGAGGGAAAAGTGGATTTTTATCAAAACTGATAACTTCTAAGCTCCTTTTGAAGACAACAAAGGTAATATGTTTTTTAAATGAAAACCAAGTGGACAAAAGAAATTTTAGAAAGGCAACTGAGTTTGAAAAGTTCAGAAATGCTTACATACTAAAATGGAGAGACACAACTACTAACATTTGGGAATTCCATCTTATATAAAAGACTCTGGACTTACGGATTCAAAAATCACTACCCTAGAGCAGTGGTTCTCAAAGTGTGGCCTAGGAAATTCCTGGGGGTCCTTGAGGCTCTTTCAAGTAGAGGGGTCCTTGAAACCAAAACTATTTTCATAATAATACTAAGACATTTTAATTTTCATTGTGGTAAATACTGATAGATATATAACCCACATAAACAAAAGTCCTCTGATGAGTCCTCAATAATTTTTTGGACTATGGAGGGGTTTTGAGACCAAACAGTTTAAGAACATTGAACTAGAGAAGCATGAGAAGGAGGTAGGAATTCAATATTTTGTGAAATTAGGGCAACACCTCAAGCAAAGATGTCCAGAAGGTACAGAAGGAATCTTATAAATAACACTTTTAACTGTTCTGGGCAAGTGAAGCTAAAAATATAAAAGATGATAGCAGCAACAGATTAAACCCAACAGGAGACTGGACTAGCATAGCAAAGGGGGATGAAAGCGTCTGAACTGGAGGAGGAGGTTAAGAGAGGGAAAGCCCTCAAGGAAAACAAATCACACAGGATTACAAAAGGAAAACAGCAATACGAAGCCTAGTAATTTTGTCTGAGCTAAAAGTGGAAAAGGAAGAGACTCTAAGCAAATCAACAAGCATTAATTAAGTGCTTACTGTATGTCAGGCTAGACTGAGAGCCAAGAAGATCCAGGTTCAATTTCTACTTCTAACACATATTGACTGTGTGATCCAGGGCAAGTCATTTAACTGCAACTCTCTGAAGATGTGCAGAGATAGAAGGGAGTTTCCTTATCTGGAAGTTCCCCATACTAATAAAGCATAAATCTAGTCCCTCTCCCTACCCTGAAGTACTAGATAGTGGGATCAAACTAAGATTAGATTATTATAAGCAATACAAAGAGTAGAAAACTAGTCCTGATTTTTTTTACACAAATATGATAAAAAGAAACACAAGGAAGAAACTGAGGATATTAACAGAGTTGGGTTTTTTTTTAAAAACTTGACAAGATTGAACTTTGACAATACTTTAAGGAGAATATTATTTTTAGCATTCCAAGGCAAATTTATAAAAAAAGAACTCAAACAAATTGAGAAGGTAAGAAATGTTAAGCATGTCCTTTTCAAAGACTAACACCACAAAAATTCTAAACAATAAAGAAAATATGAACAAAAGATAAAAATTTAAATGGTACCTCAATAATGTTAACCTAGATAATGAGTCAAACAAACAAATCATTCAAACAATAAAGACTCAGATAGATCCAGACAGATTTTACACACACACACACACACACACACACACACACACACACACACAATTATGCCAGAAATAATGTGTCAAAATTTGTGAAACAGAGCTAAAGCAGTTTTTAGAGAAGGATTTATTTTTAAAAAAACTGAGAGCAGGGGAGAAACAATAAAACAGAGAGGGAGGGAAGAGAAGGAAGGGAAAGGGGAAGATGGTAGAAAGAGAAGAGAGGAATGGGAGAGGAGGAGAGAGGGAGAGAGACAGAGCAGAGATAGACAGAGAGAATGAAAGGAATATACAAAAAAATTTCAAATCAGCCAATAAAAATCGAAAGGGGAAAATTCACAAGGAAGAGGAATAAAGTACATTATCAGAAACTACTATACTGAATTAAATGTCAATAATCATGAAAACAAATGGAATTGATAAATATTTGCATAAATACAAAATACTCAGATTATCAAAATCAGAAAAAGTTCATCTAAATAGGCCACTCTCAGAGGATACAGTAGTATATTCAAAAATTATTCATTAAGATTAGGATGAATTTATACTTACAATGCAAAGATAGTCTAATATTAAGAAAGTTATAAATATAGGGTGGCTAGGTGGTGCAGTGAGTAGAGTGTCAGCCCTGGAGTCAGAAGGACCTGAGTTCGGATCCGGCCTCAGACACTTAACACACACACAAACAAAAACCTAGCCGTGTGACCTTGGGCAAGTTACTTAACCCCAATCGCCCTCCAAAAAGCAAAAAAAAAAAAGTTTTAAGTATGATCAGTCATGCTCATAGCAAAATCAAATTATTAGAGCAATGGCATGGACCAGCAAATTCATCAGTTGGGAACGCTTGGGATCAATATTACCTCCCCTGATGCAAATCAGCAATTCATGTACAATTTATCACAGTCTTAAGAGAGTTTGCTGGAGGCACTAAGAATTTAAACTGCTTGGCCAAAGTCACACAGCTGTCATTAGCTAGTATTTGTCAAATGCAGAACTTGAACCTAGCGCTTTCTGACTTTCAAGGCTGGTGCATGACCCACTACAGCATGATGCCTAACTGATTATATGGATAAACACAATAAAAAGGTCTAAGTAAAATATAGCATTCATTTATGTTAACATGAAAAAATACACACAACACACAGCAGTAGGAATAAGCATACGTTTCCTTCATATGATCAAAATATCTAAAACTAAAAATTGGCATTATTTGTAACAGAAGAAAGAAGTTCTCACAGTAAGCCAAGAGATGAAGGAAGAAAGCTAACTATCAGGGGCAGCTAGGTGGCACAGTGAAGAGAACACTGGCCCTGGGATCAGGAGGACCTGAGTTCAAATCTGGCCTCAGACACTTAACACTTACTAGCCACGTGACCTTGGGCAAGTCACTTAACCCCAATTGCCCTGCCTTCTCCCCTCCAAAAAGGTTAAAAGAAAAATGAAAAAAAAAGGAATGCTCGCTATCTTCACCATTTTTTGACACAGTTCTAGAAATGGAAGCCATACCAATAAGAAAAGGTGGGGAGAACTGAGGGGAAAAGCAGAGAAAAAAAGAATCTAGTTCTACCACTCACTATTTCATTGACTGAAGGAATCTGAAGATTCCAGTCTCCCTTATTTTAAGTGAAAGGGTTTTACTAGATGACATCTAAGGTCCCTTCTATTCTCGAATATAAGATGCCCTATGTATGTTGTGTCTGAAAACAATACAATGATGATTTACACAGAGAAGTTTACAGAAATAACTAAAAATTTTAAAATGAAGACAATTAAAATCTTCCCCCCCCCAAAAAAAAAGACCAGGATCCAATATAAAAAAAAAAATTTTTAACTTCTCCCTTCTTCCTTTATATTCCACTCCTTTACACTTTAAAGGAAGTATCCTTTCACTCCCCCCTATACATCTCAAGTCAGTCCTTATGACTTCTTTTGTATAAAATAAAATACACCCCTACTAAAGGCCTGTTGCTTATGATAGTAAGAGGTGTTACCTCTTCTGTGAAAGCTCCCAAGTCCCAAAGCTGTTGCAAAGACCTGAAACAAGAGAATGAAAAGGCACAGAGAACAATCCCTGATCTTGAGGAACTTACAATATCGTTATGGAGATGAAATGATGCTCTTTATATACAAGTTGTTTTTAAGAGGAGGAAGTGTCAAGACAGTGGAATGAGAGGCATACAATGCCTTACTAAGGCAAAATGCCTTAGTTCCTCCACAATTACCTATACAATGTGCCAGACTGAATTCTGATTGGGAAAGTCAAGAAAAAGTTACAGTGAGTTGTTTTTAAGGTCCAGGGCAATTTAGGAAGACACACTGAGAGGTCTGTGGACACTGGGGTAGAGATTAACCAGGAGAGCAAGCACAGGACAAAAGGGCTAAAGGGGCAGCTAGGTGTAAGGGCTTCAAGTAGAGAGGAAGGCTGCCTATCGACCATGAGGGGACTGAACACCTGGGCAAAAAGAGATGCCAGGGGACCCCTGTACTAGCACTAGGATACAGAAACAGGTGCCATCTGGCAGCTACTATGCAGCACTAGGTCACAGTTCCAAAGCCAAGAAAAGCTTGAGAGATAAGAAGGGTCCTGTCTAAGGAGCAAGCAACAAGTTCAAGAAACTTGACAAGACACATACAGGAACTATAAGAACACAATGATACAACAATCTTCACACAAAGAAGTATATATAAATAATTGGAGAAATATTAATTGCTCAGGAGTAGATATACAAGCCAACAGAATAAAATTACAATATTTCCTAAATTAATTATTTATTCGTGTCATACCAATCAAACCACCAAAGAATTACTTTATAGAACTGGGTGGGGGGGGGGGGGGAATTCATCTGCAGAAACATAAGGTCAAGAATTTAAAGGGAAACAATGAAAAAAATGTGAAGGAAGGAGACCTATTAGATTTCAAAGTATACTACAAAGTGGTAATCATCCAAACAACTTAGTACTGAAAAAGAAACAAGAGTAGTTGATCAGTGTGCATAAATTAGGTATGCAATATACCTTCAAAGATCTTACCTATTGTGGCAAAAACTCATTATTTAACAAAAACTTTTGGGAAAACTGGAAAGTAGTCTGGCAGAAACAAGCCATAAATCCAGCATCTCACACTGTATAAAGATAAGCCCAAAATGGGTATATGACTTAGACATAAAAGGTAAAGTCATTAGCAAATCAGGGGAGCATGGAAGAACTGACCTGTCAAATTCACGGATGGGGAAGAATTCACGGCCAAACAAGAGAAAGGCTCACTCTATGTAAAATGGATAATTCTGATTACATTAAATTTAAAAGATTCTGCACAAATGAAACCAATGCAGCAAAAATCTGAAGGAAAGCAGGAAACCGGGGGTAAATTTAGGTCAAGTTTCTTTAATAAAAGTCTCATTTCTCAAATATTTAGAGAACTGAGCCAAATTTATAAGAGATATTCACCAATTGATAAATGGTCAAAGGAGATGAATAGGCAGTTTTCAGAGAAAGGAATCAAAGCTATCAATAGTCAAATGAAAAAAATATTCTAAATAATTAGAGAAACGTACATTAAAACAACTCTGAGGTACTTTTACAACTTGGCTAAGATGATAGAAAAGGAAAATAAATGCTAGAGGGGATATGGGAAAATAGGCACACCCTTACACTGCTGGTGGAGGCTGGGAAATAGTCTAAACATTCTGGAGAACAATTGGGAATTGTGTACAAAGGGCTATAAATCTGTGTATATCCATTGACCCGGGAATACAACTTCTAGGTCTATACTCCCAAAAGATTTAACAAAAAAA